>JAVTVY010015291.1:39879-69463 GCA_036873755.1 Hanleya hanleyi
AAACGTAACGCCATAGATCTTGCACGCTATATGTTCGTATTTTGTTATCAGCATGCGATATGTATCGCCAAATTTGAGAAACTTTGAGTGGAGGCCGCTTGGTGGAATAGCCTGTTTTATAAGTTTCTGCAACAATGTTTTTGTGACGTTGATTAAAATCATCACATTTAACACAGGATCTAGCAAATGCTACTAAGCGAGATATGTATACGCCATATGCAGGTCCCACTGGAATATTACTATCCAGAAAGGGATAGTTTACGATGTCGAAATTGTAATCATCTCTTTTGTCATAAAGTCGACGAGAGAGAATGCCCGTTTCATTTTTATAGAGGTAGAGATCTGAATAAGATGTGCCTGTAGGGCTATCTGTAGTTTCCTTCAAATCCAGTGAAGGTGGATATATATCCTTCACTGCGTCATTCATATAGCGATTATCCACAGCGAGAAGATCGTCTATATAGCATTTGGTGAATGAGAAGGAACGGGCTTTGAGTGGATCGGTTTTTGAAAGCGCCAGCATATAGTCATATTCATAAGAGAACAGATACAGGTCAGCCAACAGGGGTGCACAATTAGTACCCATTGGAATACCTATATGCTGCTGATATATTGTGTTGCCAAATTTCACATAGATACAAGTCCGTGTTCCGCTTTTTATATTTTCGGGAAAAAATCCTAATTTTACATGCACCCATGTCCAGGCGGATGCGCCCTCGCATAGGCTTCACATTGATACCTCATACAACTCCATCGGCCCATTAGGGAGCCCCCTCGATCCCAAAACGTCTATTTCCATAACCTTTGTCTACTGCGCATGCGCAGAATGACGATATTCCGACCCCACCCGCACCCCATCGGATGTTCCTTCAGGAATGCTTCACATTGATACCTCATACGACTCCATCGGACCATTATCCTCTCCTTACCATGCTCCCCTAGATCCCAAAAACGTCTATTCCACACACTTGGTCTACCGCGCATGCGCAGAATGACGATATTCCAATCCCACACCCAGCCCATCGGATGCCCCCTCACATATGCTTCACATTCATACCTCGCTCGACCCTATCGGCCCACTAGTGGCCCACCTCGACCCCAAAACGTCTATTTCCATACCCTTTGTCCACCGCGCATGCGCAAAATGACGATATTTCAACCCCACACCCAGCCCATCAGATGCCCCTTCACGACTGCTCCACATTGATACGTCACTCGACCCAATCGGTCCATTAGCGGTCCCCACAGATTGCCGCCCCGGTCGCTGAATACGACGTCCGCGAGTCGTCCGTGGAGGACTCCACGTCTCCGGCAAGGCCATCTGCTCTTCCGGAAGAGGCGACTCGGCTTCAATAGGGGAATCGGGCGGTAATTCAACGTCGTAATCCGCCAATCTCCGAGGACGCCGGGTTCTCCGTCCACTTCTCGTCTGCCGAGGTGCTGGAGATCTCGCTGCGGCTGGATGCTCCACCGGATATGGAAAGACCGTCGCCCGGCTCCGAGTCGTTCTCAGACTCGACATCACCATCATTCTCCGTAGACTCTGTGGTCTCACTATCGGACGTCTCTCTGGGGTAGAAGGGCTTAAGAAGATCATGATGGACTACACGGAGGCCACCAGCCTCGTCGGTGATGCGATATGTCACATCAGTCAGCGCTTCCTTCACAGTATAAGGCCCTCCCCACCGATCTCGTAGTTTCCGGATCTCCCCACGCTTAGTGGCGGAAATATACAGGTAAACCTGATCACCAGGCTTGTATGTGTGAGGGAAAGCTCTCGTATCGTAGATGCGTTTCTGCCGTCTCGAGCTCTTCTTCGTTGTCTCCCTCGCAAACTCGTGTATCTCGGCCATCTCATCTCGGAGGTCTTCGACCCACTGTGTCGGCTCTACCTGCTGTTTCGGAGGTGCACCCAAAGTCAAGTGCGACGGCAAGGCGATTTCCCTCCCAAACGCCATCATGTTTGGGGAATATCCCGTTGTCTCATGAACGGTCGCACGGTACGACATCAGTACCAACGGGATATGAAGATCCTAGTCGTCCGGGTGACGGTCAATGCTGGCATGCAACATCTGGGCTAAGGTCCGGTTAAACCGTTCAATCATGCCGTTCGACTGGGGGTGAAAGGGCGTAGTCCTCGTCTTCCTCATCCCGAGTATGCGGCACATCCCCCGGAATACTCTGCTTTCAAACTGACGCCCCTGGTCAGAGTGGATGGGCATTGGTACGCCAAATCTGGTCACGAAGTGGTCCACGACAGCTTGGGCAACCGTCGTGGCTTCCTGATTGGGTAAAGCCACAGCTTCCACCCAACGGGTGAAATAGTCTCCAATGACGACTACGTATCGGTTTTCCCGACAGGTTTCTGCCAATGGCCCGAGAATATCAACAGCCGCTCTATCCCCTGGATTTCCAGTCATCTGACCGCGATGAGGACCTCTGGGCTTCCGTCCCGCCAACTTCCTGCGGTTACACACGTCGCAACTCCGGCACCATTGCCGAACATCGGTCTGTAGACCAGGCCTGTCTCACCTGTAAATCGGAGGCACCCCACAGAGTTTTAGTTACTGGCCGATATTGACTGATGCCCTCTCTGGCTGGTCGACTGCCCTTCTTCACCCACTCTATAACAGGCTGCAAGTCCGGGTCCGCGGCCTGAGCTTGGCTGAAATCTGCCGTTGGCGGCCTATCTCCGTAACAGGGACAGCTTCCTGGCCTTCAGAACATGATCGTCCACACTGCTTACACGGGATCCGGCTCATGGCCTCAGCATTTCCGTGCTTTCGTCCGGGCCGATGCTGAATTTCAAAGTCGTAGACTCCGAGGGCCTGTATCCATCGAGCCAACTGTCCCTCCGGTTCTTTAAACCGCATTAACCACCACAGGGACCCATGGTCAGTGCGCAACAGACATTTTCGGCAGAACAGATAATGCCGGAAGTACTTTACAAAGTACACAACAGCCAGAATTTCCCGTCTAGTCACACAGTAGGCACGCTCGGTTTTGGACAACACCCTGCTGGCATAGGCTACGACCTTTTCTTCTCCGTTGATCTCCTGGGACAACACGGCCCCAATGCCGAAATTGCTGGCCTCTGTGTCCAGGATAAAGGGCTGTCGGAAATCCGGCATCATCAACATAGGTGCGGTCGTCAGCTTCTGTCTTAGGTTGTCAAACGCCGTCTGGGCTGTATCATCCCACAGAAATACCGCCTTTTTCTCCGTCAGTCGATGTAGAGGAGCTGCTACAGTTGCAAAGTCTCGTATAAAACGCCGGTAGTACCCACACAGGCCGAGAAAACTTCTGACCTCAGTCTGGGAGACAGGAGTTGGCCAATCTCGTACAGCCCGAATCTTCTCCGGATCGGTACCAATCCCGTCTTGTGTCACTACATGACCAAGGTAGAGGACTTGTCGTTTCCCGATGACACATTTCGAGGGCTTCAATTTAAGGCCGTGTTGTTGCAGTCTCTGAAAGACTTCCTCCAGTCGTTGGATCGTCTCCTCGAAGGTACGTCCAAAAACTATTATGTCGTCGAGATACACCAAGCACGTCTCGTAATGGAGGCCTGCCAAGACTGCCTCCATTAATCGCTCGAAGGTTCCTGGAGCGTTACAAATCCCGAATGGCATGGCTCGGAATTGGTACAGGCCCCGTCGAGTGGCAAAGGCGGTTTTACATCTGTCTTCCGGGGCCACTTCGACCTGCCAGTACCCTGACATCAGGTCGAGCGTACTCCACCAGCAGGCACCGGAGAGAGAATCCAGGGACTCGTCGATTCTCGGCAGGGGATAGGCATCTTTCTCCGTCACTTTGTTGAGGGCCCGGTAATCGACACAGAATCGCATTTTCCCATCCTTCTTCCGTACTAGGACGGCCGGTGCAGACCAAGGCCCATTGGATGGATCGATGACTCCCCGCTTCAGCATGTCTTCGACCTGGTCGTCTATTATTTCACGAGCATGAAGAGGTGGACGTCGTGGAGGAATCCGGATCGGGGGCGCATTCCCTGTCTTGATGTGATGTTGCACCATCGTTGTTCGCCCCAAATCACTGTCATCCTTGGCGAACAAATGGGTGAAACGAGTGACAAGGTCTTCTACAGCCAAAGCTCGTTCGACTTCTAATCCCTCACTGCACTGTTGAACTAAGGCCCGTAGATGCTGTGGACATCTTGGGGTTGGCACCGTTGCTTCACCAGAGGCTGGACTATTCTGGTTCAGAGGCTCTGCAGTAAGTGGAGCTGAATTATCCACTACCTCCACTTCAGTCAGACTACCACACAGGGTGCCGGCTTGTACTATGGCAGGGTCAGTGGACAAGTTAAGGAACCGCAGGGTAACTTCATGGTCACGGTCAACTTCGGCCAGGGCTCTGGCCACCATGGTTCCGGTCTTCTGTGTGAACTCAGTAATATTTTCCACCATTCCGACCTCTCCCGGTAGAGCACCTCGGACTGTCCCCGTCACCACTGCCTCAGCTCCAGCTGGGATAGTAAAAGTCTCCGTTACGGACACCCGATGGCATTCGTGGCTCCCCACGACCTCACACTGGACATATCGGCCGCCATACTTCACCCGGTGCTTCTCCGTATCAATCGCAGTACAGTGGGTACTCAGGAAATCATAACCAAGGAGGGCATCCACTGTCAATGATCCAACAATCATCGTTTGAGTCCGGGTAGTCCCATCTATAGTGATCTTAAAGTCTGCTTCACCTTGTAGTGGCATAGATGTACCATCGGCCATACGAATGGACGCAAAGGAGGGACTTCTCAATGCCGGCCTAAGTCGGGGACTTAGCTGGTTGTACACCCGCACGTTCAGAAGAGAAACTGATGCACCTGTGTCGACGCAGCACCACAATCCTACGGATCCCATCTTGGCCGGGAGATACAATCCGGCCTCACCAGAGTTATTCACCGTAGGAGGTTTCGGTGGAGGTTTCGGTTGTCCTGGGGGTGGATGATCATCTGGCCTGCGCAACTCTGGACAGTTCGCACGGTAATGCCCGTCTTTTCCGCATGACCAGCATCCTGATGTTCGATCATGGCTGCCGTATGGTTGTCCTCGCCCCCGTCCATGCCCCCATCTTGATTGGTATCGTCGTGGCCATTGCTGTCTCTGTGGTTCACTGTTCCGCTGAATCGTCTCCTTTAACATCTTGTTTTCTTCTCTTAACCATTGATTCTCCGTTTCATCCTCTTCGGTGGATGCGGTTGCCTCGTCATCCTTCTCCATGGCTGTTGACTTGGCTGTCGCCCAGGGTTTCCGACGCTGGGAGATCTTGAATGCTTCCAGCTCCACGGCCGCATGTACCGCCGCATCCAAGGTTTTAGGTCTTGTCTGCCAGACTTGAAATCTCATCTCATCACCGATGGCGTCCAGGAATTGATCCTTGGCTAGGGTATCTTGAATGTCGTCTCCGGCATCAGGATAAGCTAGCTGTGTCAGACGGATTAACGCCTGAGCCAGGCCTGGAAGATCTTCATCTCTCTCGCGGTGCCTAGACTTCAGTTGCGACTTGTACAGGTCCATCTGATTCGGTGGGGCAAAGCGCTTCTCCAAGGCTTCCTCCAGATGGTCGTAGTCGGTACTGCCCGGTGCAGACTTAAGGCTGGTTAATACTTGTTGTGCTGACCCCCGTAAAGCGACGGCTAGGTATTGACCCTGTTGCTGGTACGTCCACCCATTTATAACGGCGCAGTGCCCGAAATGAGCCAAATAATCTCGCCACGGTGTGGTACCGTCGTAGGTAGCGGCCTTCACCATCGTCGTCTTCGGCTGACTAAGCTCCGCCCTGGGTGTCGACGTCTGTAACGGCTGATCACCCATCATGGCCGGTGGTTCATCCCGGCTTCTTCTCGGCGCTGACCCATCTCGCCTCGGCGTCGTCCCAGATGCGGCTTCGTCTCGACCCCGTCGCGGCGTCTCAGTGGTTTGGAGCCCTCCTTCCAGCCCGGCTGGACCAGAATAGCTGCTATCTTCACTATTCATTTGAGTCATCTCGATTTGATTTCTCAGTATCGTGGACACCTGTCCCATCATGGAGGCCACCGATGTACACAAAACGTTGATGGCGTCACGCTGGTCTTCTACCTCTCGTCTCAGGTCAACGTCGGGCTGTTCATCTATTGGCTCACGCCCCCTCAGTCGACCTTCGGTAGCCGTCTCCGCTGAAGGTTGTGGCGTCAAATTGGCTGGTGGTTCCAGCAGCACCGATTCTAGTTCCTGCGTGGACAAATCAAGAAGATTTTCATAACCCAGAGTAGCTGCAGTAGATCGCCCGAAACCTACACCCCTTCCCGTCTCACTTCGTTCCCGAGGACTCTGCGTTGTGGAGAATTTTCGTTGGGCTCCTCTTCCGTCAGGTGGTTGACCCATGGCTTCCCATTGTCGTAACTCGGCGCCGAAATCTCCAGTCATATTCATGGTTGTCTGGTCCGGATCCATGCTATCCGCCAGGCTTGGTCTCCTTTCCTTCGTCTCCCAGATGTTGGCCATCCCACCGCTGCCACCAGTTGAAACGTTTACGTGGGGAATGGATGTTTCAGATCCACAAGAGAGTGCGCAGGGTCCCCAAGACAAACTGTCAGGCTACCGGGAACGCACTCGTGCACTGATCTTGGCCAACGAGGGAGTTCGATTCAACCTGTCACCTTGTCTGGATCGAGGAGGTTGGAAAGGAAGACCTCAAAGTTTCTGCTGGTCTGCCTCGTTTCCGCGGGAGCCTACTATAGGGCTACCGCTCTTCTGCGGATAAAGGTAGAAACAGAACGCTCTCATGCAGATAAAGGTAGAAACAAGTCGACGATGCCAGCGCCCTCTTTATTGTCAAATTATCACACTTCCCCCCGATCAGTTTATCTGGACTTCGCTGGATAAATATGGCTATGGAGGAACAAACCATAATTCATAACGGACGTAACTGGTAAATCTCAGCTTCCAACTCTCTCTAGTTAATTCATACGACGACCGCAAAGTTCACTGTCCTTCATCTGCATATTCTCAATGTTGACTTCCGGATTCCTGACTGACGTCATCTGCAGCGAAACAAGCGATCTCACCAGGGTGCTTGAGCATATCCAGGCTTGAGCATATCAGGCTTGAGCATATCCAGCCTAACCGTCTTCTCTACAAAGCTTACTTAGCAGATAAAGCCCTCAGTAGTACTAATAATTCTATGTCTTGGTCTGCAGGTATACAACATATGCTACAGTGCCTCAACTTAGACTATTTTGACCAGCCCTGCCCCACTAACCTCACAGTTCTGAGGCATGTGAAAGAAAAACTAACCTTGCAATTTAACACTATCTTTAAAGAATGCACTAGATCTCCTGAATCCAAGCTCAGAACCTATAGTACTATTAAACCTGAGCCACAGTACTCTCCTTATCTCAGCATTGTAAACAACCTGAAATGCCGGAAATCTCTAACCTTTTTACGCTTGAGTGCTCACTCACTTGAAATTGAAAGGGGACGTTACATCAGACCCAGAATGCCGCCAGATCTAAGATTCTGCAAGTTCTGCATAGATAAAGTAGAAGACGAATTACACGTTTTACTTGAATGTCCATTATATAATAGCCTAAGGCGTCACCTTTTCCAAATTCTTCTCAACTTACAACCATCCATTCTTCACCTGAGTCTGAATGAGATAGGAATACACGTGTTCCACAGTGATGCAGCCGGTCCACTATCAATCATTCCAAATGTTGTACACAATATTTTAGGATATCATTACTTTGTAATAATACAAAATGCTGTACCTCTATTGATATTCAAATGTCTACTTTATTGCCCATTGACTAATATATAGAAGGATATGCACCTTTATATAATAGTTACATGTATCTCGGCAATATGCAATCTATTTACTTCCTTCTTGATAATTAACATGATATGTCTGTATAAGGACTCTTCATCTAGTCTGCAACTTGAACGTGGTCTACTATTGGTATGTATTGGCCCCTCTCTCTGTTTTTTATTGATTGATGTGATTGTTCTAGTGATTGTACTCTGTCCTAAATGGGCTTGTTTCTAGTACAATAAATTGAATTGAATTGAATTTCGCCGTCCCAACTGATCGTTTGAGATAACTTCACCGGGATTTCGAGGCATTGTCTGTCTCCCGGATTATTGTAGTTCATTCTAGGAAAATTACAGCGTTGAATTCCATCAGGTAAGTGAACCGCACACGTAAACACAATGTCACTTTCGATTTCACAGTAGTCACATGTCGAGACACCAACAGTGTATATATATATATAGGAACGAACATATCAATCCCAAACCCAGCTGTGTATACTTCATTCTATCTTCTTTTCAAAAATGTATATTGCAACAGTAACAGACTTTATCTCTGTATCAATTGTCGTTTTATCGTTTTGTTATTATTATGTCATTTGCCATACACTATATGTGACGAGGAGCAATAAAAAGAATTGAAAATTGAAATTGTATTTGAAGGAACAAGTACATAATGAGTAGATTAAATTATCAATATATCTCGCTGTTGCATCAAGTGCATAAGTTCACCGATGCTGTGATACAACAACAATCAATGATAAAACTAAGAATCATTGTAACATCAGATGTAGCCTCTTACTTAGTTCATCCATGGTGTCTAATTTTAGCAACACAAGATCCGTGCTTTGATTGGGGGATATTTTAGACCGAGAAATTTCCCATGCTGTGCTATTTAGGATATGACCAACTTTGTATGGGGACTCCCCAACCTGTTAGAAGGCAAAAGTACTCAAAATTTAATTGGTGTTTTAGCAACACAAGAGCCGTGCTCTGATTGGTGAATATTTTTAGACAAAGGAAATTCCCATCCAGTGCTATTTGGGATATAACCTACTTTGAGGAAACTTCCCCGCGACCCCTTTTAACTTCTTTATCTATTTATTATTTATCCGACCATATAGACGTTTCAGGCGTGGACGTATACAAATTTCCCTGAAACATTTAGCTATGATATAAGAGTGATGTATATTTAGGGCATGCAAATTCAGGTGTTATGACTCACTGCTCTTTTTTATCGGGGATATTATTTGCGATACACCTGAACCCTATAATATTCTAGGGACCCCCAATGATGTGGGGTCTTCTGCATTTTGCCTCCCCCCGAGGCCTGGTAGGGTTAAAATAATATTCAACCTCTAGAAATGAACGTCCTCTACTCCTTAACTCACTCACATTATTGTCATATTCTGAGAGGTCGCGAAAAATCACGAATTTGATTCGGAACTCCTAATAAGAAGACGACTGGTCTTCGTTGGCAGATCATTTATCTGCCATGGTACGGCTTTGGCGGTACAGAGTATTGAAGTTCGTCCCTTAATGTGATGATTTTACGACTTGCCATAAAGTAGATAGTGGTTAAATATGGCAGGAGCGGACGAACTGAGTGAGTTTGCAAATATCAATTATTTTTTAGTTTTATCATGCCATACGTAAAATCCAGCACCGTTAAATATCAACTTTGAATATGTATCTAGTCCATTGCTTTCTTGTTTGTTGTTATCTAAATGTTGTCCATTGTAGTGCAGTTTATTGGAGACGTTCTGTCGATTATTGGCCTCTCCATAGCATCCATGACTTTATAACGTGTCAAGCAACGCAAAACAAAATGCCGGTCAGAGATGATGACGGTGATGATTTCTGTATGGTCCACTGTGCGCAAAATGTTGATATCACTTTTCTCATGGTCACTGGGTTGTCTTGCTTTGGAATTAGGAATGTGTTCATGTCCATACATTAATATGTTCCTGGACCAGAGAGCTAATCACTGAAAAATACTCAATAAATCACGATAATTGCAATGTAACAACTATCTAATGATTCGGTGCAGTCTACAAAATTTGTTAGTAAAACAAATCTGCATTACTATGCTATAGATTTTATTGTCCCCCGCTACAGTCACTTGTCGTAAATCGGGACACTTTTCACGATTCATAGTTTAAATGAAGCACTTCGTTCTCACGAATAATTTTAAATTCCCATGACATTTATTAACCTCCCTTGTGCTGCATTGTCTTAAAATTTCTTTTCAACGAGCAGTGATTTTTGCTGGAACGCTAACCGAAGTAAGCTGGCAAATTGACGTAAATCGGGACAAGTTGTCGTAAATCGGGACAGTGGTTAACGGCGAATTTTGAACAGTATGAAGACTTCCAAGATAAACATTTCGTACTTAACATAACGTTCTAATCGTTTACGACTATGACATGTTAAATTATTTCGTTTTGATATCGAATAAAAGTCAAATTAGTACCTGTAAGTATATGTTGTTGTTGCACACGCTTATTTTCTATTTTGCGTGCCGGCTGCGGGGAATACAAATTTGTGGAACTGATCCAGACTCGAAGAGGGATTTAAATGTAAACCATTTCGTTATACCTGTTAAATGAATTGCTTTAAGGGAGGGTGTCACAAGCCCGAACGCCGAACTCGTTCGCACCGACACGTGCAGCCGTTCGACTGTTCTAAATGCAAGAATTATTTCCCGATTCCGTTCCAGAACGATTAAATGTTTTATGTACACATAATTCAAGTAATCTTCGAAAGGCTCGAGTAGCCTTCGTTTTATCTATGTTTATTCAAATTTACAATGGGAATCGGCAAAAGATTGCGACGGGTATCGAATAGAATCTACCCGTAAGATATATTACAGGCGAATTCGTTCTTTTTTATAAATTACGGTTAGCAAATGACTTCCATGAATATGATGGATCAGGGAAGTTGGTCGAAAACATACAAGTCACCGAAAATGCGAAGTGCTGCGACTACAATTTACAATTTTAGTATTTCCGAAATCGTGTTACTGCATGAGCTAGCGAAAGCTAATTTTACGCGTTTATATTTCCTGCAATTCTTTTACTAATTGTATGCATTCATTTAACTACCGCCTACGAATTGAGATAAGTAATAAATGTATGATCATTCTTGGTGGTCAGCGACAGATGACAGATTGAATTCTCCCTCCATTCCCGGTACCGTACGAAGACAGCCATGGATACTGAGAGTTTGTAAGTCCACAACACAAATGAGCAAATTAGAATGATATCTACAGCCTTTGAGTATAATGCGGTCCTTTTACAGCAAGATGGTATAATCCGAGTATGTTAATGTTTACCAAACTCAAAACTGTACTTCAAGCCTCTTTAATATGCACATTGAAATGGTAAATAATCTTGATTAGCATCACCGAGAGACCAATCATATTTAAAAGCCTTTCAACTATTATTTTCGTACTTACAATCTGGATCTCTGTCCACGGAGACTCGACTCTGCAAGTCTATGGAGATTGGCCTCCGTCAGGTACCCTTTGTGGTGCGATGAACTAATGATTGAGCCAGCATGAACAGGTTGCTAGTGCGTGAATATTTCAAAATATATCTCATTTATTGCATGAGGTGAATAAAATACCACGCAAGAAAAGTAAGACACTGTACATCTTTTATTTCACAAATTTTATTTCATATATTCTCCAAGTTTTAACCTGTTTAGTGTCCTCATGGAAATTTATCTCGATGTCAAGTGGCCCTGAAATGGACCCTAAAATCACGGCCTTCCTTCCTTGGCGGCAAGGGTGCCATCGGCCTGAAAGTAACAAAAAATATATCGATAGAGACATTATTGATTAATCAAGCAATCTTTTTTAAATTTATCTAGTTACATAAAATGACAAATGATTTTTGATGAGATTACGGCAGGGTATGTGGGCTTTGTCTAGGAAAATGTAAGCATTCGTACTTTACTAAAGAAGAGACACTCCAAAAGTTTTATTTATGAAGGAAATATCAATATTTTATCTATAATTTTCGTTACACTGTAACTGGAGCCTGGCCTAAATATATCCAGGAAACCAAATACTTTCGAGTTATTTTTGGTTGAAATTTTCCAAGAACTCCCCCCTCCCCCAAAATCAATACCAGTAAGTAATAATAACGAAGAAGGTCAATTTCGCATGAATATAGTCCTAAAGATGTTTGTGTCTATGACCCCGGATATCTCCCCCAACGATATATTCTGCTATTGATGCATTTAATATGTCTCTCGCTCAGCTATTATAAAAGTTTGGATCTATAGCCCTACTTCTAATCTTACCAACAACAGAAATGCGCGGTTCTCAAACGAAACGTGAAATCGTCACTCTCAATGGAGTGTCCCTATGCACGTCAATTTGCATGTTGTGCAAGATTTGGCTATAATTTACGCCTATCAGAGATACAGTGTTCTAGTTTGGTTTCCTCTGTTGAGCATTCCACACACAAACACTTTGGTTGAAGATATGTAGAAATATCGGAAGATTTTTTGTTTGAGGCTTGAATAAAGGGAGGTAAACGTTATCGCCCTTACTTGGAAACATTTTCGACCGCACCACGAAACAGCACCCCTTGAAACATTGTATAGTTTTGTGGGTGAAACTTAACGCACGCTCGGGAAAACACGGGGATTCCGACAGCTGACGACATCACCCACGCTGGCGATGTTATCATTCGAAATCACGCTCTCGATTGCGAGAACAACGCGGAAATACCGGAAGTGTCCCGATTTACGTACTGTCCCGATTTACGACAAGTGACTGTACTTAGTAGGGGGGGGGGGGGACTTAGAAACACCGGTGTCCGTAATTCCGTTATTCTGTGATTCCGTAAGATTTTCTTGTCCGGACAATAACTCGTGAACGATTTAACCGATCAACTTCAAACTTGGGGTGTGCCTTGACATTGGCGAGAGGACGGTTGGGATTCTCTTTCAGCAATGTACATAATCCAATATGGCCGCCGTCAGCCATATTGGATTATAAGCAGTTGGATCTTAGATTTTCTTGTCCGGACAATAACTCGTGAACGATTTAACCGATCAACTTCAAACTTGGGGTGTGCCTTGACATTGGTGAGAGGACGGTTGGGATTGTTTTCCAGCAATGTGCGTAATCTAATATGGCCGCCGTCAGCCATATTGGATTGTAAGCAGTTGAATCGTGTCTGGACAATAACTCGAGAATGATTCAACCGATCTACTTCATACCTGGGGAGTGCCTTGACATTGTTGAGAGGAGGATTAGGATTGTTTTTCAAGGACGTGCTTAATCCAATATGGCCTCCATCAGCCATACTGGATTTCATTGGATTTTAAGCAGTTTGATCTTGTCCGGACAATAGCTGGAGTACGATTCAACTGATCTACATGTACCGTACTTCAAACTTGGGGAGTCCCTTGACCGGGGTGAGATCCCGGTTAGGATTGTGTTTCATGAACGAGCATAATCCAATTTGGCTGCCATCTACCAGCGATATTGGATTATGTTGCATTTTAAGCAGTTGCATCTTGTCTGGACAACAACTCTAGAATAATTCAACTGATCGACTTCAAACTTGGGGAGTGCATGGACATTGGTGAGAGGACAGTTGTCATGTATTATGTTTTATGGATGTGCATAATCTCAATATGGGTGCCATCCGCTGTATTAGATTATGTTAAGCTCATCAGCGATATCTCCATTTTCAAATCATACTCTTCATCAATGATATGAGATATATCATCGACCAAAAAAAATCGACCATAGAGGTCCATGACCCCCGCTGCAGCAGCGCCAGTTACGGTGGATTACCCACCATAACTGGTGCTGCTAGCGGGGGACATGGACCTCTATGGTAGATTTTTACAGTAGATATTTGTTACAATGCAATTATCTCGATTTGTGGAGTATTTTCCAGTGATTAGCCTGTGCTGAGAAGAACAAGATGAAAAGATGTAATGGGGAGGCAACTGGTTAAACAGTTAATATTGCCACATGAGGGTGCTGCTGCTCTAGTTTCACCATTATCGCGAAGACAAGAATCAGACAGATGCTGAATGAAAAGATCGTAGTAAAATATGGTGTTTTTGTATAATTTTAAGCACCTTAGAATCAAAAGTATTATTGGAGGTATCAATTTAAATGCCTAGACGGCAAAAAAATGTTAAGTAACTTGAGGGCTGCAGAATGGTGTGTTTGACAGATCAGTTCATCATGTGTCAGCTGATTGCCGATCTGGAAATTGAGTGGATCTAACAAATATCTGCTGGCACATGTTTTCACTTTTACACATGGCTTAGCCGCTATTGCTCAAATGATTGAGCTGTAGCTCTTGCTAAAATGGCCTATAATTGCTAAAATGAAGAATTAATGCCAAAACAAGCAACTTGCTCTAACCTGTACAGCCAATGCTCTTTATAACGACCACATTAATTTGTCGTTATGATGAATGTGTTATTATAACAACAGAGAATAAAGTTATTTTGGTACATTTGTTTCTCTACTCTTTGTCATTATAACGAATTTTCTGTTGTAACGAATGTCATTATAATCAGGGATGTCACAAAGTTTTGAAGTACATGTTGCAGGTCAAAGGCATGGAAAGTAGGCAGTCCGACAAGAAGGGACATTTAGTGATTCAGGTATAGAAATTACATGAAGAGTAGGCAACTATTTTGCGCTGTTTTGATCAAAGTAAGGAGCCAAAAAGGGAAGCCTTTCGCCTTCTAATGATATCTCTGAGTGTTCACTGTAGATAACCTTGGTGGTGTTAAAGAGAAGCTCTCTCTCTTGCCTCTGCAAGATACAGGAAAAGAAAATGTGTTCTAGGCCATGCCACACTCACACAGTGAACAGTTCTTCAGATTTAGCTCGACCACATGTGAGTTTAGTGTACCCTGAATGGATGGATGAACTTGCTCTTTACTGTTTCGGTGAAGTTGAAAGTGAAAATACCACCAGCTCCTCAAAAAGTTGACCGTGACATTCTGGCAGTCAGAAGACGTAATTAGAATTAGGAAGGGATGCTAGGGGAGCTGTAATATATGGCTTCTGCTATGCCAGTTTATTGTTATACAGCTATTATCAGACGTGTTATCATATTAGCCTATAAGGGTCATAAAAAGTAGCTCCTCCTTTCAAGTGGTAGAGATTTGCATGTCGTTGCCTAATTTCAGTCATCTGATTTCAATATGGATTTATTCTGGAATGTGTACTTTCCATAATGCCTTTTGATGCCATATTGTTTTCTCTTGCAATATAGAGTGTAACTTCATTATTTCGTCTCACTTTCCAAGAATGCGCCATCTCATCACATAGAACTGTAAATGCAAAATTTGTTAAATTATTCTCGTCTGTTTGAACTGTGATTACCAGCCCTCCTTGAGCGGGTGTTCCTGAGGATTGGCTCTGCCGAGACTGATGACCAACTGGAAACAACCCTGGGGAAGTTTCTCGCCCCGGTCCTCCTCAAATTGTCCAGTGCTGATGAAGCTGTTAGGAAAAAGGTATGTGAACAAGCTTGGTACACCGGAACTACATTTAGGCATCAGTATGCTGTACATAAAGGACATTCCACACCATATCGACTGAACAGTGGACATGACATCACCGAAATCACTGATTATCTTGATATTTGGCACGGTGAGGTTATATGAAAAACCTTTGGACCCCAAATTTCACATATCTAGGTTGAAAATTTTTGAATACACTCATTAATTTCAATGATTTTCCACAGAGTTTTGATCATTTATTCAATAATTTGTTGTCAGGTCCATATCTCACTGTGTGATGGACAACTTCAAAACTTACATAGAAGCTGCTTAGAGGGCGGTGAGGAGTTACTCAATTGAGTTGACTGAATTGGTGTAGCTGAAAGAAGAAAAGTGAATCCGGAACAGCTAAAGTACACCCTTATGCAAAATATGAACGTTTCAAACCCGAAAATCTAAGCACCTGACATTTCCAAGAACCCCCCGCATCCCATCCCTAACAAATCAGAATGAGATAGCTAGCCCCTCCACATTGTAGTAACTTCTGGTACCTAGATATTAGCCAGTATAGAAGACAGCCTTACCTGCCGGTTATAACCCCTGAGAGAAGTCGTGTCACGTCTGTTGCAGTCCAGGTCAAGTCGTTCTCTGGCTTCTCTTGCCAAGCCCGCGAGTTACTCTGATTGGCTAATGGACAATCAGCGCCCTCTACCAAGGGGAGATAACTCTATAATAAAGCACTCCCCTGACACTATTCGTTAATGGTCTAATTCTGGCAAGTGAGAAAACCTATTCTTACTACACTCTTCCCCCTTTTCTTTTTTTTTTTAAGGAAGGGCGTACCAGCGACTGCAGTCTAAAACTCCAGCAAAGTATTCGCAAGGATAAAAAACATACCATAAAAGTACGGAACTGTACCTAAAGCTTCCCCTACTTTGAACTGGGCTAAAAACCGGACATTACCTAATAACAAGCTACCTAATATTAGTCCGACAATAAAATACCCAACCCCAGATCATGGAAGCTGATCTCTAACCCCAACCCTCAGGTCGATTTTTCAACAGACCTCTAATTTCCCAAAGAAGACCCAAAGGAGCTGGAGCGAACTGGCCCACTTTAAGTACCAGTCCGACTCACTATGGAATCTACCTTTTCCCCCAACCTCCCCTTCCCCTTCCCCTCATAAATTAAGGGCTCACTCAATTTTATAATGTCAGCCCCTCTTAAACTGAGAGGCTGGCTACACTATACAGCCTGTCAAGAAACAGACTGACTAAGGAAATACTTGCCAGACTCTCCTACATTGAGGGACTGACTAATCAGACAGTCTATAAAGTTTTGACTAACTGACTATATCAGACAGTCTATAAAGTTTTGACTAACTGACTATATCAGACAGTCTATCAAGTTTTGACTAACGACAATAGCGAATAACTTTTAGACTGTCAGCACTCGATGAGAGCTTGCTCAGTTTGAAAACCTATCAGTCCCTATTAAATTGAAAGACTGGCTACATGTATAATCAGGCTGATCAAGGAATAACTGCCAGACTTCCCTAACTAGAGGGACTGGCTATATCAGATATCCCATCAAGAATAGTCTGACTTGGGCAATAACTGCAAGACACTCAGTCTCTCAATAGTTGAGTGACTGGCTAACGAACATAGTCTGACTAAAACAACAGTAACTGCCTGTCAGTCCTCCATACATTGTGGGACTACTCATATAGCTCAAGGCTTCAGGAAACCAGTATCCTCTGTATGCATCAACAGAGACACACACATGAAGAATCAACGCATGTGAAACACCCGCGCACAAGGTGCCGCTAACACGTCAACTCAACATGTGGATGAATCTGCAGGACCAGAAGGAATATCGGAATCCATTGAACAGAAGTGCACTGCGTTGCTGATGTTACCGCATTGCCAATGATCAATTAGCCAGGGTCTGAATAAACATATCCAAAATGATCCCCGAATTTGATCAGACATAATGCTCCACAGTGAGCATTCAACCAAACAAGGTCAAGGCTTGTCTGATGTCTGACTTTTATTTCAGACCCTGATTCAATAAATTTAAACCGGGATGACAAACACCGGTGCATAACTCACTGGGGCTTCCATAGAGAAGACACAAGCAGAGTTGTGGCCACAAACTCCCTTGGCCCTGTGTCTCCAACATGGATTGCCCCGTCATTCTCTCCCCTTGTTAATTCATCCATCACAATTCGCACACACCTCGGCAAAAACTCATTTAGCATCCAAGTAACTTCCATTTAACCACTGCCGAATGATGTGGCCAACCGTGAGGGTTGTTAACCCACAGATAAATTACCCAACCCGCCATTCCACAACCCCATCCACTACACTTTCACTCAAACCATTCTCCTAACCCCCTAAAAGTTAAACATATCTCCACTGCAACACACATTGCACATTTTTCCAACACACATCACATGTTCTCCCAACACACCAACTGTTCTAAAATAGGTACACACACCACACTCTACTGAACACTCAATCTACCAAAAATAATCATTCTGAAATATTGGTCCACACACCACAAATCCACCAACACACCATTATCCAACACAGCACATCATTATCCAACATCCACACATATCACAGATTTCTTGTCAGACATTTTATCATTTTTTTTTATCTTTCCCCCAACAACCAAAAAACAACCTACACAACATCAAACCAAAATGTCACATCACCTATATCAAAATACAAAGACATCACCAACATCAAAATCAACTCAAAAGAGTGTGCTAGATGGCGCCACATGCCATTGCCCACTGCCAATCTGCACTGCCCCCTAACATTACCAATACTAAAATAGAACTAAACTAAGCGACTGTCCAAACCGGTCAGCATGCATTAGCATTTCAATGCAGGAACCCCCATGTTCCCAATGACCAAGGCCTTCTTACTAAAATCAACAACACAGCCGTAAGCAGACAGGAAGTCCGAACCCAGTAACAAATCATGAACCACCGGGGCTACAACCATGTCTCCAAAACAGTTAAACCCTGCAATGGAAAGGGGAACCTGTCGAACCAACATTCCCATACTGGCCGTACCCTGAAATGCACCAGTTAGCTTAATGGGAGTGGATGACAGTTCCATAAGCCCTAACTTTCCAAATAATTCCGGACTCATCACTGTTACCTGAGAAGCAGTATCCACTATCGCACTCACTGGAAGGGACCCGACCCTGACCGGAACTACCATTGCCCCCTCCCGAGCCCCAGACACGGTAATGCCTCTAACGGCAGCAGTCGACCTGGCACCATCCGACGAGGCAGGTCCTCCTGTGGTAACCAACCCGTCCAGATTAGTGCGAATGGGGCAACTTCGACTTATGTGCCCTAATTGGCGACAAAGATGGCATCGTATTTGGGGACATCGGAAGCTCTTATGCCCGTTTTTCCCACAAGAGTAACAGGTAACTCTGTTAATAGGGGCTTCACAGGCTACCGGTAGCTTGGGAGGAGTAACAAGTCTCAATGGAGACTCACCCCGACCCTCCCGTAAAAAATCCCCTCCCACAGGCTCGAGTTCTGTGGAAACTAGACGGACCTCTGCTACATTCAAAGCTTGATGATTATACAGTGAGGCGTTGACACATGTCAACGCATCCTGAATAGTTCTGGGGTCTTTCTCCATAGCAAACAAAACTATAGCCTGTGGTTCATGACAACCTTTGAAAAATTGTTCCACAGCTATCGATTCGACTAACTCACGTGGAGCCCCCGGATACCCCTTCACAGCTAACTCAACACACCTATAAGCAAAATCAGCCAAAGTGTCATCGGCCCCCCGCTCCTCCAACTGCAACCGATGTCGGATTGTTTGAGGAGGCTCGAGATCGCCATACCGTTTGTCTAAGGCTTCAAACAGCTCAGCGAAAGAATTACAAACTGCTTTCGGTAAGAAAGAGTAATACTCGATGGCCTTGCCATGCATGCACTCAGTCAAACGCTTTAGAGATTTGGCCTTGCTCCACTTCCGATCTTGAGCTTCTAATTCAAATTTAATTTTAAACGGCGACCAACCTTTGGCATCGCCGGAAAAAACTAATGTTTTCGGAAGTGAACGGCTGCTACTACGTGTAAAAGGTGATGCCGAGGGGCTACGGCCACGTGATGTTAAAGGGCTACGGCTACGCCAGCGTACTGTTCGAGGACCACGGAGAAGTCGACGTGATCTCGAACTCGCTTTATGTTGCCGGATAGGCTGCGAAACATTTGACCCTATTAAATTATCTCCCTTGTCCTCCTGACCATGAGCAATGTCAGAATGATCAATGGATGGAGAGGAATGGCTACCTTTGTGCTCCTCCCCAACCTTACTATGTGAAGGGACGAAAGGGTCAGAGATGGGCACAGAAGGGTGCTCCACCCTCTGATGATGCCCTGACCCCTCACAAGCATCCACCACTCCTGCATCCATATAATGTGCATGCTGGGTACCCTCACCAGAATTACATTCCCCACCCCCCAACCCCGGCGTTTGCACTACATTGACCCCAGACAAGTTTTCCTGCTCATCATTACCCGTTGTCAGCCTAACCGCACTGCCACCAGCTTGCACTGAACTAACATCAGCCCCCACCCCTCTAACCATTGGACTAGTCCCCTGGCCCTGCATCATTGTCATTATCATTCCCAGTTGTTCCCCCACTGTTTCCCACTTCTCCTGGTTAGATACCAGCTGATCGATTTTGATAACACATTCTGTCAAGGTCTGCGAGAGACTCTGAACAACAGATTCCGTTTCCCCCCTTAAATTTTGAATGTGATTTTCCATCTCAGTTCGCAATTCGCCTACATGTTTTTCAATTAAATCTGAAACATACTCAGGGCAAATGGAAACATCTACCCCATTAATAAGAGAATTCTCCATCAAAGGATTCTTCTGGAATTGTTCAATATTATGTGCCATTGATACGTCTACTGGTACCAGTTCTGTCATGGTGTGAATTGTGGGACTCTACAAAAATGCAAATGAAAATATTCAATAAACTGCAATACTCACTTCCAAAATGGCTGCCATGAAATAAATTTACCTGCCTTACTTGATTTGTCAAAATAATATTAACCAGACTCGCCTCCAATGGTACAAATCTAGCTACAATAAATTCCAACCAAGCTGCAGGAAAAATAAAATGCGCAGCTCCAAATTTACCGGTCAACCAACTTGACAGCAATGGCTGTGATGCACAATAAATTCTGTTTTCTGTATAAAACAGAACTAAGTGGTTGTGTCAACTACTCACACCCACTGAGTTTCCACTCCAGAAACTCACTGGAAAATATGAAGCACTTATGAGCTGAACGCACACACGTTACCGCAGTCAATGCGCTCTAGTGTGCTTATTCAACTCAAATCCATCAGAAAAAATGAAAAAAACAAGACCCTTCAAAACAAGTGCATCACGCGTTACCGCAGTCAACGCATTGTTGCAACTTCCCTGTGGAGTCCAAAAACTAGAAACAAACCAAGCCAAATAAAATACAAAATAATCGCTGTCTCTAGTGGCCCAGTTAGTGCCTAAGGGCTCAATAGAATGTGGGTTGAATACCAAACAATCATCAAATGGTGTCAATCAATACCAAATGAGACGGAGTTATCAACAATCAAAGTCTATTTCCCAAAATAAATAGGATCAAAATTCACCAAGTTGGAATTTTGCAATCAACTAAATTATGGCTGCTTATCTATTCAAAATGGCCTTCAAATGTTCCCAAAATCAACTGGTGCTGCCCAACAATACCCGATTACACTCTAATCGGGTGCAATGTTGATGCCACACCAATTGTTTTTATTTTTTTTTTTTTTTTTTTTTCAACTAAATGTAAGAGTGTGTGTTTTAATAAACACCAATCACTCAACCAAAATCAGATGGTGTCACTTGACACCACCAGACCACTATGTAATTGAGTGTAGCGCCGATATGTCAACACTCAAAAGAACAAATTTTAATTTTTTATTTTTTTTTTTCAAAGTAAACCCAAGGACGAGTGTTTGAGTAAACACCAAACTCTCAATCAAAATCAGATGGTGTCACTTAACACCACCAGACCACAATCAAATTGAGTGCAGTGTTGATATGTCAACACTCAAATCTCAAAATACAACCAGAGGTTGTGTTGTATTGAATACCAAACAAGTAAATCTATTGAAACATTAATTTGAATGTTCTATGCCATGGCTAGCAAGAATTTCAATCAAATGAGAGAAAATCCCCCCACATTCAACATAAGCACCAGCTAATCCCTCGCGCAATAGCTACCAGGTCAGGCCAGGTGAACTTGACGATGAAATTGGGCGAATTCCACAAATTACTAAATTGAACTCTAGCCTTAGGCCATAGATTTTCAGTCAATGTCCCAATCAAATTCAAAAAAAAACGACCACCGGAAAAGTCAACGTAGTTTGACCGATAATACAAAGTCAAACTAAATATTGCTATACATTTTAAGTCGACCACACCAGTGAAAAATGGTCAACAGAAATTGACAGTGCTATAGACTCCCCGAGCAAGTCTCGATACGACAACCGTGCAAAACTATACCAGTGGCACAGCAAGAATAACCACAATTTGTCAGCAGCACGACTGATGAATCCATGTCCATCACAAGGTCATGCAGTACATAACCTTGTATCCCAAACTCACCGAACCAAAAGGAAATGACTAATCTGACCGCGTTCAGTCACTAAAACTTCATCCCATGCTCCAAATCTTCTCCAAAAACCCCAACATTACCAACCCAACCAAGCACATACAAAATATAATTATCACGGAACAGGACTATGAACAAAACACAAAAATACACATATGGACACACAAACAGTACCGGTACACATACATGACAACACAAACATTAACATATAAATCATTCAAATATTGCACCTTCAAAACCTTTATCCCAACTTCTACTCCTAATTTTCCCTACCAAATACTATCTCAGAAAAAAAATAAAAATACTTCAAAATTCACCAAATCACACAAAATTCTAGCTAAATCTAAGGTGCAATATTGAAGGCAACCAGCAGGCAAGTCTGTCCGCTACACTGGCCATCTAACCAACCTAAACAATTACAATCCTATTCCTTTTTATTCCCGAATGTAACCCTTCAAGTTACTGTCATTGTTGTTGTTGTTCCAAATAACAACAACAACGTGTCAGTAAACTCGCAAAATTTTCAAAAGGAACGCGAACTCAAACCAAATTGTAACCTGGGGTAGTTCAAAATAACCCCGCTTCACTCGCGATAAATTATACCCAGACAAATATGGCAAATCAAGTCGATCTGACGAAAGAGAAGACTATCAAGGGTCCAATTTTCGTCACAACACACAGATTGTTTTTGGCTAAATTCACGAAACAATCATTGTCAAACTACTCCATATATTGCACAGAGCTTCAGAACTATTGCTGTATAATCTTTAGTTCACAACCAATGAAAGCCAAATCAATTTCATTTGGAAAATCCGCCATCGCGAAAAAACGTGACCATGACGACGAGAAAAAAAAAATATTCCAGAACTTCGCTGGAAGCTCAAATTTTCACAAAACCCCTTTCATAAAGTAACACACTTCCAGTTTATATCGACCCAATCGTAACTGAAAGCCAACAAGTTTGTCAGGACTCGGAAATGAAGATTTTCACACCCCAATTTTCAAAACCTCAAAATGGCCGCCCATCTGGACACTGCATTCAGACCGCCATCAAGACGTAAATTTGCCTAATAATAACCGCAAATCTACGCTTAATACTTTAACTTCTGACACCAATTGTAGTAACTTCTGCTACCTAGATATTAGCCAGTATAGAAGACAGCCTTACCTGCCGGTTATAACCCCTGAGAGAAGTCGTGTCACGTCTGTTGCAGTCCAGGTCAAGTCGTTCTCTGGCTTCTCTTGCCAAGCCCGCGAGTTACTCTGATTGGCTAATGGACAATCAGCGCCCTCTACCAAGGGGAGATAACTCTATAATAAAGCACTCCCCTGACACTATTCGTTAATGGTCTAATTCTGGCAAGTGAGAAAACCTATTCTTACTACAACATCATGGGTTAAAAGGTCATGTGTACCATATCCTCTGATAGTGGTGGTAGGTTAACATCTCTGCTTTATTTTCAGGTTTGAAATATCCATATTTTGTGTAAGGGTGCAATTCAGCTGTTCCGGATTAACTTTTAATTTTTGGACCCACAGAGTTCTCTCCCCTCTAAGCTTCGAATTTGCTCTATATTATGGGAGAGATGACTGGGCAGGTATGAGGAGTTCAGACACTGTATACTCCTCACATATATGGCCCATTCCCACCGGATTCATCAAATATGGGCTCTTATGTGAGAACCCATGGGGCACCCATCCCAAAATTTCAAGGAATTATTGTTCGCAGAGCAGGCTACATGTGACTTGAATTTTGTGACTTTTGAGAACTACTGTATATATTTCCAGCAGTCAAAAATGTTGAAAATTCTTTTGTTACCCTTTTTTAGCATTTTTTATAAGAAATTTAGGATGGTACATGTAGTTCAAAAAGCTTTCAAATGACCTTTCTATATGCCACAGTTCTGGAGATAGGCCCTTTGAAAGTGACCAATGATGGACATTTGGTCAAATTTCAGTGACCTATATTTCTATTCTGTTATATGTAGTCTCAGGTCACCATAGTCATGATAGTAGAAATACAAAGAATGCCAGAAATTTTCACCATATACAACATGATAGATATAAACTCTGATTAATGAACTCAGGGCTCAACGTTAGATCTTTAGATCACCTGTCCTATCGGGCAGGTGGGTGTGCAAATTTACTTGTCCAGGGTTTACTCCAACTTGGCCAACTTTGACAGTGAAAATTGTTTGGCTGCCATTTTGCGACTGGCCGCAGAGCAAATAAGTTCCTCCGCGATTGGCCGATAGGCCCCAGCGAGACCAACGTCGGCCAATGAGCGAATGTCTCACGGTTGAGTCAGGAGAAAAACCATGTGCGAGATTATCACGGCAAATACATGTATACTATACAGGAATGGATGCACTCGCGCTAAGAAAAGAACGAACAAAATATACGTAAAAGTCTCGCGTCACCATAAATTTGACAAGTTCTGCCATACTATAAAAACTTGATTGTCTTCAATAGTCGCGACAGATGCACAGCTGGCGAATTTATTCAGCCAAACGACCTGTCCATTTGGGCATGTCAGCTTTAGAAACTACCCGCCCCAGTGCTACATTCACCTGTCTTGGGAGGTCAGGCAGTCTTTAATGTCGAGCCCTGGAACTTTGTCATGGCCATTATTCACCTATGGACATGTTGGAATCTGAAAGTCTTATGTCTTTTAACATGTGAAATGTTGGAATAGTTGTGTAAGTTCTTTGTAGACTGAGATATGTTCAACACTTGTTACAATTCCAGTGTTCGAAAGGGACTGTGATCATTGTTGATGTAACTCTCATTGCTAAGACTGTGAAAAATTAATGATGTCTGATACCATGTAATGTTTTTCTGCCAGGTTATGGAGTTACTGATCCATGTGAACAAGAGGTTAAAAAGTCGACCCAAAGTAAAGTTACCAGTGGACTCGTTACTGTTACAGTACCAGGATCCTGCCTCCTCACCTTTTGTTACTGTGAGTCTCACTCACCAGTCACAGGGACTTAATTTTCTAATATTCAAAAGACATCAACATTTGCCATGTTCAGTATGATAATGATGAGAACAATATTGTTCTGTACCATCATCGCTGTACAGATTTTCTCTGGCAATATGTATCAATGTGTTTGCATACATTTAATTTGTGTTAGTCAAAATTTAGAAACTGCCTCTTCATATATCACATTTGGCCAGATTATGTATCTCTTCAATGACAATCCATTTTTTGGAATTGGTGGTCCAGTGGGTGGATGTCTGGCTAACCCAGGGTGGATGTCTGGCTAACCGCATTCCCCTCATCCCAAACAGAAAGTTTTAAGCCCATTGGCATTGTAGCAAATAGTTAAAAATTCGGCTAATTGTAATGATCGCTCTTTTTGTCACATTTGTGACTGTCCTGTATCAGCTGTAGTACATACTGATGAGACTGTCATTTTTTTGTTCAGAATTTCAGTATTCTCTATGTAAAGATGGGTTATCCCAGAATGGATATGGAGAAGCAGGCAGAAATGGCCCCCATACTGATCAGCTGTCTGGAAAATAAACCCAAAATACAACAGGACAGGTAATCCATTGTTATATTAATCTTGGGGATAGAAGGTGGATATGTTAGGAGGATTTGGGGGAGGAGGCAAGCATGGCCCCCTTGTTGATCAGCTGTCTTGAGAAAAAGTCCTAAATGCAACAGACAGGTAAATAATCATCACACAAACTATGAGAATGAAAAGAGTGGGGGAGGGGGAGCATTGAGTGGGTGGGGGAGGTGATAAATGGCTGGGGAGTCTGAAGAATAAGCTCACAGCAGATAATTATTATGGGATTAACCATGGAAATGGAGAGGGGACCATAAAGTTAGGGGTGGGGGTCATGAAGGAAGGTTTTGGGGGGGAGTTGTGCCTGACCCATGACAGATAGCTGAAAGAAGCAGACAGAGGTGGCCTCCATTCTGATCAACTGTCTAGAGAATGAACCCAGGATATAGCAGGGTAGAATTCTGGATTAGTGCTGGTTTCAACATCTTCTGATGGTAGTCCATAATGCACTTATACATACAATAATGCTGAGTCGCTATCCTTTGATAGGAATGTTAGTCATATGTTGATTTACAACATTGTTCAGAAATGGGGAAAAATAGTTGAATGGACAGTCACACAATCTTTTCATCTCAATCCAGTGTTGTACCAATTAGGTATGGTACATGTTATACAGCTTAATCTTATCACATCCTGTAATCATTACGGTGTTACACACTGTTACCATGGTTACCATAGGCATGTATGACGTGTATGTGCCCCCACAGTCTGTTACAGTTACTGACCCCCGTCCTGGGCCATATCAAGCTGCCAGATGATCCTGTCCAGAGAAAAGCCAAGTTCAGTTTTTCTGACCGTCCCCAGACTACCAAGCTGTTGCTAGAGTTTCTAATGGATGTGCTGCTGTTACCTTACAGGTATGGATCTTCCCTAGATGTCAATGGATCTATGGAGACTGACATTATAGTATAACTTAATACTCATGTCCAAGGCTGATTTAGGTCACGCTTGCATTGCAGATGAAACAAAATGGCCATAATCATGATAATAGTAGACGGCCATAATAGCAGCTGACCTGTTGTGAGATAACAATGCCATTACATTTTCGAATTCAATAACATCATATTCATCTCACATGTAAGTGTCATGAGACAAGGAGAACAATAGTCTAACTGGGTACAACAATAAGGCTAGATGAGAGGCATTTTACTGATATAAGGGCTTGAAATATAGAAGCTCACATGAAAGATCAAGCAATCATGACCAATTATCGGGCTTTTATTCTGATGAATATTCAGTTTGATTTGTCTTGGCTTATGTTCATGCATTCATGTATGGTCATCAGTTCTCTTCATTTGTGTTCATTTTGTTCACAGCGTTCAGCCTATTGCAAAACCTGCTGCTGGGCCAACACCAGCACGACCTGCCACAGCGCCCCCTGGGGGCAGTGCTGGGGCCTCCTCACAGCCTGTGGCAGTTCCGTCGGGGCTGAGTGAGGCTGGATACAAGCGTGCCATAGGTGAAAGTCCTCTCTCCCCTGAGAACCTAGAGAAGGCCAAACTAGGCATCGTCCAGTTCCTCTCCGCTGACTTGCTGCCAGAACAACAGATTGTCTGTCACTATGTTGTGGCTGCGGCTGATACCAGACATAGGTAAACATCACTGAGTCTATGTTGAAATAACTTGTCTTTAAACGTCCATCGTCAAATGAGGTCTTATTATGCAATAGCGAGTTTTGTCCATCCGTCTGTCTGTTAACTTTTGCTGTATGTGTATTATGGATTAGTACCAAACTACGGGTATGCTTGTACATCACACATGAAGCAAGAAAGAAGGGCAGCATTCATTTTGGCTCAAGGTAACTGTGGCCCAAAACTCAGGAAATCCACATAAATTATTATGTCCAATTCATGAATGTTGATTGTGATGACATTTGAGGTGTATCTAAAACTCATGACAATGAAGAATGCTTTTGGGTTTACTGTCTGTCAGTCCATCCATTTGTCCATCTGTTAACTTTTGTTGTCTGCCATGTCTGTGCATTTCAAGATGGATACTGGTGAGAAACTTACAGACATGAACCATGACTATGCGAGATGAGATATTCATTGTTTATTGAGAAACTGTCGTGGTCGATTGGACAGGACCCCTAAGTAACATATTTCTGTTTCTGCTGGAAATGTAGTATCATGATCTGATCCCAGTTTCCAGTTCTAGCAACATCTGGATTATTACAACTAGTAGTTCAGCCCCTTTTATTAACATAGGTAGATCGTGTGCCCTTTCTATACTACTCATCGCGCACTACTCATCGCGCATGCGCAGTCGACCCATTCTACTGTAGGGTGCAAGCCTGGCCCATGGAATCTCAGGTAGTGAAAACCCCAGATCTCTCGCCCCACCCTATCCCGCGCCACACCTATGCGACCCGCTGTACAATGAGTAAAGCGGAGTAGAAGGAGGAGGAGTCGGAGGAGTCGGACACACCATGGATTATACTAGGGAGATTCTCTCTCTGTTCACATTACCATTGAGTAATTGATTGGACGTGACCCTGTAAATGATCCTCCGTAGCTCCCAATTACTCCAGTGAAATTGTTTTGAGAGTTGTTGTTGTAATAGATGGAACACTGTAATGGTTGAAATACTGTACAAACATGACAAGTGATTGTCACATAAAATTAGCACATCCTGTGTTACCCTGCTTGTCCTGAGTGATGACGGCATGATATTTCAGTGGGACAGCACTATAAAATGGCAGCATTAGATCTGCTCTGTTACAAGTAGGTACCCCTGCCCCTGCCCCTCCCCTCCCTTCCCTTCCCCGTCGTGATATAGCTGAAAAAATGTTGAAAGCGACGTTAAACCCTATTCACTCACTTGTCCTGAGTGACCTATGTTAACACAATAACAAAATCTTTTAAATGCATTATTTGTACACATGAGTAGTGTGACTAATGTCACAGAACCTACGAAGTAGGGTTTGATATGATTTGTCTGTGTACCTTGACCTAAGACCGACCATTTCCATGGTCGTAGGAGGCTTAAAATCAATCTAATGGACTTACTTTTATTATTCATCGAAGAAATAATTGATTATTTCTTGTGTACAGCAGGTGGAGAGACTAAATTTTCACACTCGCATCATGCTTCTTGACGAAATTCATGCGGGCCGCCATTTTAGCATGGTTTAAGCCCACTGTGCATTGGTTTTGTGCAGAATGTTTTCTTCCGGTTTCGCAGTAGTCGACCGGTGTCCCCAAGAAATGCCTGGATTAGTCCCTAAATTTCATCAAAAGTAGGTCAGCCCAGGACTTGCTGGTAACAATCCCTTAATGCACGTTCATGCCACAAATCAAGGTTCTAATGTCAACGGTTCTCCTTATTTTGCCGACGAAAGGATTCGGATGGACTTACTCACTCATTAGGAATAGTAACCAACATAATAATAGTCATCAAAATATTATGTTAATCTTGCTTGATCAGAGAACCACCTAACCTGTAGCAAATATCATCCAATGAATTTACTTTTTCATCTACAAGATACTCGTCTCTCGAGGATGAACCCGTACATTCATTTTTGGAAAATATGTACTATGGTTTTCTCAGACAATTTGTTTGCATGACGCATTTTCTCGTTTCATCAGCTAATAACGTGTATGTTTTCATGACGTTTAATTTACCGTTTCTAGTGTGGCAACTGCAGCCGACTTGGAACTGAAGAGGATAACAGGGTAAGAGATGACAACCATGATAGGAAAGCAAGACTTTAAATCCTACCAAGTTTAGACTGATATAAATGCTTGATTCACAAGAATCATGTGATATCTTTTATTTCCAGATATGTTAATGCTCTAAATTCAGTAACAGCAAGTGTAGTTTTAGATCCAAAGATATTTGGGTAATCAAATTTTCTAGAACAGAGAGTTGACGAAATATTGTAAAACAGGAAGTTATCTACATATTTCCTACATTGATGAGATGATCAAAGTATTAAAGTGACTTATCCAAATTTGAGGCACATTTGGTGGTTGATTGTAGCTGTCACTAGCTATGTCTCGCCTGTACTATTG
>JAVTVY010015292.1:0-68693 GCA_036873755.1 Hanleya hanleyi
TCTATTTTAGTCTCATTTATGAACATTATGTCCACCAGATGTCTCCTCATAAGTTTAGACAATTGAAGTGTCTGCTCTTTACACCGTTTATATTTATGTGGCACATCGTGCTTTTTGCGCTTTCGGATGTTCTTTTGCACCGACAGTGTGTCTGAGAAAGCCATGTTTACGCCGTCAGCGTGATCAGTGATAGTCGATGACGCGAAAGAATGAAAACAATTATCGTAACAATTTGCTTGAAACTCAATATGACAGCAGCTCCCACTTGGCTGAAAATTCAAGCGATAGGGACTAATATGGGTTCAAATTTGACGAATTATATGATATGATGAACTAGCATTATAGCTATCACATTACAGATGAAATATCAAGAATAGTCCATACATATAGTCAGGCAGATATGTGAAATGATTGTGCACTTTGTGATAAAAGCATGAAATTTGGCAGGATGATAGATAAACACATACGATTCATTCTTGGAGGGGTAGTCCGGCTTAAAAATCTGTATTTGGCCGCCATCTTGGATTTCAAAATGGCCGCCATCAAAAACGACAAAGTCGCATTTTTGCACTTCTGAAACACATAGGAGGCCAATTTAAACGGTTATACCCACGTTTGGGTACTCAAGGAAGTTGATCAACACAGCTCTGTTGCCTCAGAACTGATGGATTTCGAGATGACGACCGTTTTCTTTTCAAAATGGATGCCGAGAATCGCCTATTTTCATTGTTATCTGGCTTCCGTGAACAGATACTTCTGTTGGCATAAAATTGCTCTGGTTACTTGTGGATACGTGACACGCGTGCTTATGTTTACACATGAACAGCTGCAATAAAAGCGCGGTTGAGATACTAAGGCTACATCCTTGAATCCTCCGTATTCTAAAATCTGAAAGTGAGGTGCGAAGAGAAGATTTCTGTAGGCTTTTCAGCAATGCCTTATCTTAACGCCCTATCCTAACACCCTAACGCGCATAGATCAGTCAATCGGCGGGCTGGGGAAGTAACCAATCAGTGCAGCCATAAGGGCATTCGCGGCGTACACACCGCGACATGTAAAAGCTCATTATGTCCATCATATGTTCATCATAATCAAAGTTGGTCAGGATGGCCGAGTGGTCTAAGGCGCCAGACTTAAGTGCTGGCCCACATTTGTGTGACTTGGGTTCCAATCCCACTTCTGACACACACCTTTTTCGTTATTCTTCGCCATGTTGTAAAACCATTGTACAAATATAGCACTATCATTCTGGCCACGATAACCAGCGTTGGGCAGGATGGCCGAGTGGTCTAAGGCGGCAGTCCCAAGATCTATGAAATTGTCTCCTCCGGGTTATGGCTATACTGGTCTGCACATGCGGGCGTGGGGTCGAATCCCACTCAAAGAAAAGACTTTGTCCGTCATCCTTGTGCGATTATGTTTAGAGGATTTGAGTTGTGCTCCTCTAAACATAATCGCACAAGGATGACGGACAAAGTTTTTTCTTAACGTGAGAATGCATATTCTAATTAGACCGCCGGCGTTCAAACCATATACTCACATTGGATATACAAATAGTTTCTCCAGTGATATAAAGAGCGCCAGGTAATAGTTGAGATTACATCGATGGCTTTCTTTGCAGTTTCACATTAGCGGAAGTGGTCCTGTCTTTAATTCCGACCTCAAAACGATATTCTATGTCCATTCACATTACCAGAGGAATACAGAATATAATGTACTGGAACACAGGCATAATCACATCCATAACGGTTGAATGGTTCCGCACATATCTACGTTTCGTTGTCCTCATTCGGCAAATCTTGTCCTTCTCGCGATTAATACTTAATGTTTTCACTTTTATATGCGATTTCATGACTTGCTGTACAAATGCAACACCACTTATATTCAATGGATGACTTTTCTTTTTTGTGCGTTTTTCGGGGGTTATCATGATAGCTCCATAATTTATACCGGTCACACACTCTAAACGTATATTCAGCATATTAAATAACTTGATATTCAGTTGTGAATCAGTCGTGAGCACCAGTAATCCAGGCAGAAATTGTGAAATCTTTAAACAACGCACTGCCTAGATTATCTGTGCACTCAGCTACCCTGGTGTACCCTTTGCTCTATGGCCTATAGGGTACAGGGGCGTGCGCATGCGTAGGACGAGGTCACTTCTGAGCTCTGCGCTCCAAGAGCTCCAAGTTCAGACTCCAAGAGCTCCGAGCTCCAAGAGCTCCGTGCTCCAAGAGCTCCGATCCAAGAGCTCCGCCCTACGAGAGCTACCACCACCACCGGGCGATGACGGGCGTCAACGCCTGGTGGTGGTGGTGGTGGTGTGTGGTGGTGGTGTCTGTACATATAGGATTATCAGTCCATATTTATTGGTCGACTAATCAAAATTTTGCTATCACTCGTACTAGTGACATCACCAATGACGTCGCAAATGGCATGGGAATCACTCAAGTCGTGGTCTACATCACGAGAGCTTCAAGATGACACCCTACACTCCATCTTTGGATAAGATATAGAACCTCAAATATATTCCTGCGGACCTCAATAATGACCACTTTACTTACTACACCCCAAATGTGCAAACAAGTGTTTCAGGATATGCTTCCGTTACAGTATCCTGGCCAGCCCGAAGACGCTTAGGCCAAAAGCGATTCTGGCCGAAGATTAAACTTTCTCAAACAACGGCTTCTAATAGGACAAGAGCCTACTTGAATTGTAAACATGCTCAACGCGGCTCCCCCTGCATGGGTATGATGTACTGAAGGGGCTAATAACATAATTGACCTGTCATCCTTGTTGTTGTTCTCTCATCTGTCTACATCACGGCGTCAGGGCGTTATGCTAGGGCGTTGTGGCGTTAAAATAAAGCATTAAGGTGTTAACAAAGGCGTTGCGACGTTGGCCCACCGCGACCCCAAGTTGACATAAAAAATTTGCATATGACCTTTGTGACGTCACTTCCGGATACGCTGTACTGGTAACTCTACCAGGTAGCCAGAGCGAACATGGCCACCTCTCTCCAAACGCGCTTGTTTGCACCTCCGAAACTCCTCTTTCTCTACTACCTCCAAGTGATCTATAAATAGAACAGGGGTTTTCCAGAAAATTTCTCTAAAAATTACCCCGTATAGTTTCTGATTTTTGTACTACTAAACTGGATTACTTCCCTTGACTTTTATTTACCCGAAATTGAGAGACTACACCATCTCAACAATAACAACATTGTCATATGACTCCGTGTCAAAAGTAAAAGGGTGCGAGTCAGGAGTGGGATTCGACCCCACGCCCGCATGTGCAGACCAGTATAGCCATAACCCGGAGGAGACAATTTCATAGATCTTGGGACTGCCGCCTTAGACCACTCGGCCATCCTGCCCAACGCTGGTTATCGTGGCCAGAATGATAGTGCTATATTTGTACAATGGTTTTACAACATGGCGAAGAATAACGAAAAAGGTGTGTGTCAGAAGTGGGATTGGAACCCAAGTCACACAAATGTGGGCCAGCACTTAAGTCTGGCGCCTTAGACCACTCGGCCATCCTGACCAACTTTGATTATGATGAACATATGATGGACATAATGAGCTTTTACATGTCGCGGTGTGTACGCCGGGAATGCCCTTATGGCTGCACTGATTGGTTACTTCCCCAGCCCGCCGATTGACTGATCTATGCGCGTTAGGGTGTTAGGATAGGGCGTTAAGATAAGGCATTGCTACGGGCGTTAAGGCGTTGAGACGGGCGTTAAGGCGTACATACAGGGTGTTAAGGCGTAACAACGGGCGTTGACGGGAGTCACTTCATTTCGATGAATTAGTGACAATGGAATATCCAGAAAATCAGAGGAGTTAAACTTGGAGTTGGCGGGTGTTGCTACAAGATGACACCTCACACGATGCACTTGGTCCACGGATGGGTGAATGAGTGAGTATGTGAATAGAATTTAACGTCGCTTTCAGCAATATTTCAGCTATATCACGACGAACCAACTAAGCACCACCCACCCCAGTTGTGTTTCTGCTACTTCAAAGGAGAAATCTTTGAAGCAGCATGGAACCATCCACCCTCCATCCACCCTATAAAATACGGAGGACAGCACACAAGACACAGACAGGACGCTTACATGGCGTAATAAAGACAAGAAAGGTCCATCTCTACCCCAAACATTTTCTTTCACACCCCCAAAATTTCGACTCCTCAGAAATTATCATATTCTATTTCGAACAGAAGACCCATATTGGGGAAACTATGCATGCAACAAGCTTAATTTATTCGAATTATGCGCAGCTCTTTGCATCTGTCACGGAGATTAGTCTCCAGCGTCAATACCTTCATATATTGCCAGCATCACCGATGTGAACACACGATGCCACATGTCAGGTCAATCGAATGTAGAGTATTAGGTAAATACCCAATATGTGACCTATTCCAGATATCAGCTATGTGAATGAGTTGGAGAGATATGTAAAAAGGTTGGTAAAGTTGATGTTTGGCGACTGAAAAGCCTACAGAAATCTTCTCTTCGCACCTCACTTTCAGATTTAAGAATACGGAGGATTCAAGGATGTAGCCTTAGTATCTCAACCGCGCTTTTATTGCAGCTGTTCATGTGTAAACTTAAGCACGCGTGTCACGTATCCACAAGTAACCAGAGCCATTTTATGCCAACAGAAGTATCTGTTCACGGAAGCCAGATAACAATGAAAATAAGCTATTCTCGGCATCCACTTTGAAAAGAAAACGGTCGTCATCTCGAAATACATCAGTTCTGAGGCAACAGAGCTGTGTTGATCAACTTCCTTGAGTACCCAAACGTGTGTATAACCGTTTAAATTGGCCTCCCATGTGTTTCAGAAGTGCAAAAATGCGACTTTGTCGTTTTTGATGGCGGCCATTTTGAAATCCAAGATGGCGAAAAGGCTGCCTCGGTCAGTAACAACAATAACAACACAGATGTGCTCGTTCGTTACATCACAGAATCGTTCTACATTCAATACAGTTTGAAATATATGGACATTTGGTCTTATAGATGACGATAATAAGGTTTCCAGTCAAGTTGCATACCAATCTGTATTCAACAAACGACCTCTCCGAATCCTGTCGTCGTCGAGTTCCACGTTGTCAGAGTGGTTGTCACTGTCAGAATCGGAGCCGTGCGGCTCAAATGGATAGGGCTGAATTCCGCCGTTGGTCTGCAAACAACTGTTAATTTGCCCGTCATCATCCTCCTCTATGTCTATTTCATCTTCTTGGCGAAAAATATTTCCATCCAAGCAGCTGATATCGCTCGAATCGACATCTGAACCGGAGCTCTGACTGCACTCGCTTTCCATGTTATCCGCTGTTTTTTTCTCAGGCAACTTCCCTGCGTGACGTCATCAATCCAGCTGTGAAAGTGTGGAAAAGCCCACTTTGCTCCCATATTACGTGTGTTTCTGATCAGATTACAATTTTTTCAATATTTTTTTCATACAAAGTGAAGTATGAACTATGATTTTTAAGGATTTTTAGACCAAAAAAAATTCCGTTTGGGTTGACCTTTAACATTCAGCTTTGTCCGGCAATCGATTACACATAGCCCACACAGACCGTTTTAAAAGACAAATTTGTCAAAATAGTACATGAAAGCTCATTTACGGGGGCATCGTAGCCGGTCTTAGAAATCGGTTGCCACACTTTTGAAGGATTTATGCAGTCAATCAGGCTACCGACTACCGCTTAAGATTCAGCTTTGCCCGGCAACCGATTAAACATAGCCGACACAGTCCGTTTTAAAAGACGAAATTTGTCAAAATAGTATATGAAATCTCATTTACGGCGGCATCGTAGACGGTCTTCCAAATCGGTTGCCACCTTTTTGAAGGATTCATGCAGTCAAGCACGTTACCGACTACCACTTAACATTAAGTTTTGCCCGGCTACCGATTAAACATAGCCGACACACCCCGTTTTAGAAGACGAAATTGTCAAAATAGTACATGGAAGGTCATATACGGGGGCATCGAAGACGGTCTTAGAAATCGGTTGCCACCTTTTTGAAGGATTCATGCAGTCAAGCACGTGAACTACTACCACTTAACATTAAGTTTTGCCCGGCTACCGATTAAACATAGCCGACACAGTCCGTTTTAAAAAACGAAATTTGTCAAAATAGTAATGGAATCTCATTTACCGGGGCATCGTAGGCGGTCTTCAAAATCGGTTGCCACCTTTTTGGAGGATTCATGCCGTCAAGCATGTTACCGACTACCACTTAACATTGAGTTTTGCCCGGCCATCGATTAAACATACCCGACACAGTCCGTTTTAAAAAACAAAATTTGTCAAAATAGTAATGGAATCCCATTTACGGGGGCATCGTAGACGGTCTTCGAAATCGGTTGGCACCCTGTCGAAGGGTTCATGCAGTCAATCAGGTTACCGACTACCACTTAACATTCAGCTTTGCCCGGCAACAGATTAAACATAGCCCACACGCCCCGTTTTAGAAGACGAAATCTGTCAAAATAGTACATGGAAGGTCATTTACGGGGGCATCGTTGACGGTCTTAGAAATCGGTTGCCACCTTTTTGAAGGATTCATGCAGTCAAGCACGTTACCGTCTACCACTTAACATTAAGCTTTGGCCGGCTACCGATTGAACATAGCCGACACAGTCCGTTTTGAAAAACGAAATTTGTCAAAATAGTAATGGAATCTCATTTACGGGGGCATCGTAGACGGTCTTAGAAATCGGTTGCCACCTTTTTGAAGGATTCATGCAGTCAAGCACGTTACCGACTACCACTTAACATTAAGTTTTGCCCGGCTACCGATTAAACATAGCCGACACAGTCCGTTTTACAAAACGAAATTTGTCAAAATAGTAATGGAATCTCATTTACGGGGGCATCGTAGACGGTCTTCGAAATCGGTTGCCACCCTGTCGAAGGATTCATGACTACCACTTAACATTCAGCTTTGCCCGGCAACCGATTAAACATAGCCCACACATCCCGTGTTAGAAGACGAAATGTGTCAAAATAGTACATGAAAGGTCATTTACGGGGGCATCGTAGACGGTCTTAGAAATCGGTTGCCACCTTTTTGAAGGATTCATGCAGTCAAGCACTTTACCGACTACCACTTAACATTAAGTTTTGCCCGGCTACCGATTAAACATAGCCGACACAGTCCGTTTTAAAAAACGAAATTTGTCAAAATAGCAATGGAATCTCATTTACGGGGGCATCGTAGACGGTCTTCGAAATCAGTTGCCACCTTTTTGAAGGATTGATGCAGTCAAGCGCGTTACTGACTACTACTTAACATTAAGTTTTGCCCGGCTACCGATTAAACATAGCCGACACAGTCCGTTTTAAAAAACGAAATTTGTCAAAATAGTAATAGAATCTCATTTAAGGGGCATCGTAGACGGTCTTCGAAATCGGTTGCCACCCTGTCGAAGGATTCATGCAGTCAATCAGGTTACCGACTACCACTTAGCTTCCAGCTTTGCCCGGCAACCGATTAAACATAGCCGACACATCCCGTTTTAGAAGATGAAATGTGTCAAAATAGTACATGGAAGGTCATATACGGGGGCATCGTAGACGGTCTTAGAAATCGGTTGCCACCTTTTTGAAGGATTCATGCAGTCAAGCACTTTTCCGACTACACTTAACATTAAGTTTTGCCCGGCAAACGATTAAACATAGCCGACACAGTCCGTTTTAAAAAACGAAATTTGTCAAAATAGTAATGGAATCTCATTTACGGGGGCATCGTAGACGGTCTTAGAAATCGGTTGCCACCTTTTTGAAGGATCCATGCCGTCAAGCACGTTACCGACTACCACTTAACATTAAGTTTTGCCCGGCTACCGATTAAACATAGCCGACACACCCCGTTTTAGAAGACGAAATGTGTCAAAATAGTCCATGGAAGATCATATACGGGGGCATCGAAGACGGTCTTAGAAATCGGTTGCCACCTTTTTGAAGGATTCATGCAGTCAAGCACGTGACCTACTACCACTTAACATTAAGTTTTGCCCGGCTACCGATTAAACATAGCCGACACAGTCCGTTTTAAAAAACGAAATTTGTCAAAATAGTAATGGAATCTCATTTACCGGGGCATCGTAGACGGTCTTCAAAATCGGTTGCCACCTTTTTGAAGGATTCATGCCGTCAAGCATGTTACCGACTACCACTTAACATTAGGTTTTGCCCGGCTACCGATTAAACATAGCCGACACAGTCCGTTTTAAAAAACGAAATTTGTCAAAATAGTAATGGAATCTCATTTACGGGGGCATCGAAGACGGTCTTAGAAATCGGTTGCCACCTTTTTGAAGGATTCATGCAGTCAAGCACGTGACCTACTACCACTTAACATAAAGTTTTGCCCGGCTACCGATTAAACATAGCCGACACAGTCCGTTTTAAAAAACGAAATTTGTCAAAATAGTAATGGAATCTCATTTACTGGGGGCATCGTAGACGGTCTTCAAAATCGGTTGCCACCTTTTTGAAGGATTCATGCCGTCAAGCATGTTACCGACTACCACTTAACATTAAGTTTTGCCCGGCTTTCGATTAAACATAGCCGACACAGTCCGTTTTAAAAAACAAAATTTGTCAAAATAGTAATGGAATCTCATTTACGGGGGCATCGTAGACGGTCTTAGAAATCGGTTGCCATCTTTTTGAAGGATTCATGCCGTCAAGCATGTTACCGACTACCACTTAACATTAAGTTTTGCCCGGCAACAGATTAAACATAGCCGACACAGTCCGTTTTAAAAAACGAAATTTGTCAAAATAGTAATGGAATCTCATTTAAGGGGCATCGTAGACGGTCTTCGAAATCGGTTGCCACCCTGTCGAAGGATTCATGCAGTCAATCAGGTTACCGACTACCACTTAACATTCAGCTTTGCCCGGCAACCGATTAAACATAGCCGACACATCCCGTTTTAGAAGACGAAATGTGTCAAAATAGTACATGGAAGGTCATATACGGGGGCATCGTAGACGGTCTTAGAAATCGGTTGCCATCTTTTTGAAGGATTCATGCCGTCAAGCATGTTACCGACTACACTTAACATTAAGTTTTGCCCGGCTACCGATTAAACATAGCCGACACAGTCCGTTTTAAAAAACGAAATTTGTCAAAATAGTAATGGAATCTCATTTACCGGGGCATCGTAGACGGTCTTCAAAATCGGTTGCCACCTTTTTGAAGGATTCATGCCATCAAGCATGTTACCCACTACCACTTAACATTAGGTTTTGCCCGGCTACCGATTAAACATAGCCGACACAGTCCGTTTTAAAAAACGAAATTTGTCAAAATAGTAATGGAATCTCATTTACGGGGGCATCGAAGACGGTCTTAGAAATCGGTTGCCACCTTTTTGAAGGATTCATGCAGTCAATCAGGTCACCGATTACCACTTAACATTCAGCTTTGCCCGGCTACCGATTAAACATAGCCGACAGTCCGTTTTAAAAAACGAAATTTGTCAAAATAGTAATGGAATCTCATTTAAGGGGTATCGTAGACGGTCTTCGAAATCGGTTGCCACCCTGTCGAAGGATTCATGCAGTCAATCAGGTTACCGACTACCACTTAACATTCAGCTTTGCTCGGCAACCGATTAAACATAGCCGATAAATCCCGTTTTAGAAGACGAAATGTGTAAAAATAGTACATGAAAGGTCATATACGGGGGCATCGTAGACGGTCTTAGAAATCGGTTGCCACCTTTTTGAAGGATTCATGCAGTCAAGCACTTTTCCGACTACACTTAACATTAAGTTTTGCCCGGCTAACGATTAAACATAGCCGACACAGTCCGTTTTAAAAAACGCAATTTGTCAAAATAGTAATGGAATCTCATTTACGGGGGCATCGTAGACGGTCTTAGAAAACGGTTGCCACCTTTTTGAAGGATTCATGCCGTCAAGCATGTTACCGACTACCACTTAACATTAAGTTTTGCCCGGCTACACTCAAAATAAAATTCCGTTTACTCGAACGGAAAAAATCCGTCCCCAGGGAATCAAGGGAATATTTCGTTATTGTAACGGATTCTTATTTTTAAACGGATTCAACGGATTTTATTATCCGTTAAATTTAACGGAAAAGTCCGTCCCCAGGGAATCGAGGGAATATTCCGTTATTGTAACGGATTCTTATTTTTTAACGGATTGAACGGATTTTATTATCCGTTAAATTTAACGTAAAAGTCCGTTCCCAGGGAAACAAGGGAATATTCCGTTAATTGTAACGGATTCTTATTTTTTAACGGATTCAACGGATTTTATTATCCGTTAAATTTAACGGAAAAGTCCGTCCCCAGGGAATCGAGGGAATATTCCGTTATTGTAACGGATTCTTCTTTTTTAACGGATTCAACGGATTTTATTATCCGTTAAATTCAACGGAAAATTCCGTCTATAGGTAATCAAGGGAACAGTCAGTTAATATAATGCAAAAAACATGTACAAAGACACAATAAACATAATCGACATAATATTATCATATATTTTGATTAGACGGACTATCCATTTTACGGATAAAGGAGAAGACACACTGTAAATTTGGCGTTTAGATCCTAAACATAAATCTAAACACAAATTTTGTCCATAGTTTTTGACACGTTTAAATTCCAACATGTTTAGAAATATTGTGCTTAGACCGTAAACACATAGCTAAACATGTTTAGAAAGTTTGTATTTAGAGCCTAAACACAAGCTAAACATGTTTAGCAATATTGTTCAGGATTATTGTGTTTAGTTCCTAAACACAAAGCTAAACATGTTTAGGAATGTTGTGTTTAGACCATAAACACAAAGCTAAACACGTTTAGAAATATTGTGCTTAGAGCCTAAACACATAGCTAAACATGTTTAGGAAGATTGTGATTAGACCCTAATCACAAAGCTGAACATGTTTAGGAATATTGTGTTTAGAATCTAGACACAAAGTTAAACATAACCCTAAACAGAAAACTAGACACAAAATTTGTCCGCTTTTTTTAACATGTTTAAATGCACACATGTTTAAATTCATTACATGTCATGGATTTAAACACAAATTTTGTGTCCTGTCTGTGAACATGTTTCAGTACAAAAATATTCTCCCTGCATGCTGGTTTGCTGTGTAATACAATCGGACTCAAGAATTGTATGTCGGAAGTGAACTGGCCTTCATTCTGATGTCAACGGTGGTATATTCCCAATATGACTTTCGATGCCTGCTGATATGTGATATCCAATAGAAACACCATACATTTCACAAATCAGATGATGAGTATCCAGGAACAGCAAAACACAAATTGATGGAGAGAAAATAGCTGCAATCTGATGAATTCACAATTTTGCATGGACTACAAGTTGTAAGATATAGGTGTTGTTGCTTATTCCTAGATATTCACAATCCTCAATGAAAAAATCTAACAATAAATGAAAGGAATAATAGTAAAGTTCTCAGTTAGTTGACTTTTATTGTCAATTAGTGCACTGCTACCATGATCATCACACCTGCGCCACTGATATTGGAATTTCGTGAAATGAACTTTCATCGTAACAAGAACGGAAGCTCAAGCGATCCCAAGATCATATGCCCATGAACAAACATAGTGAGCTAGCAATGTGGTTACTCCTCAGATGGAAAAAGTGGCCACACAATAGGAAAATGCATGTCCTTTCCGTGGTGTCAGAATGCCCCCGAAATTATGGAATGCACATGGGCAAAAATTATGTACATTCAAAGTACTGAATAAATCTATATAGACAGTGTACCTTCATTCAAGAATTGTATTGGGTTCCAAGTTCTATAAGGAAAGTTCCAATCCATTTCAGGTGTATGTTGTAGCCAAAAATTCAACAAAAGTTAATATTTCATTTAAACTTAGGAACAAGAGCTGCATGGCATTCGTGATTTCACTTCCAGCTGATATTTCCAACACTGAAACTGTTGTTGACAGTTCGGCCATCTGTGAGGGTGATTAATATCAACGACTCTGGCTCCTCAGGCTCTTGGTATTGAAGTCCCACTTGACTCTTTCAGCTGTGAAACAACAGAGAAGCAACATTAATAAAAATCCGAGTGACAGAAATCCCCAAAGATTGACAATTGTAATTTGACCCCAGGATGTGAATGGGTATGAATGGTGGTGCCCCCCCCCACCGGTGGTCAGGCTGCGCTATCCTATCGAAACCCCTCGGCTCTGAACCCCAGCTATTATAATGTAAGGGTGTCTCTACCAATTGATTGGCGTGTGGGAAGAAATATTTAGCCCTGGTATTGTAAGTCTACTTTCTTTGAAAAAAAAAAAAGTTGTCCTCCCCTTAAATTAATTTGTTTCTGGAATAAATTGAAAGAGCTGTGTCGATGTCTCACCAAAACAACAGTACACACGGCTAGATAAATACAGTACATGTATACTAAATGGCACATGTATGTCATTTTCAAAACAGATTTGCAAGCATTCTTCGCATTGTCTAAGAGAATAAATCAATAAATCAGTCATCCAATCAATAAATAAATGTGATAGTATATTAACATGATATAGAAATAATATGCAAACTTAACATAGGAATTAGTGGATTTTATTAGACAAGGGGCATAACTCTGCAAAATACTTTCTGACACGACTCATTTTCGATAGGCATCTAGTTCAGGTCAAGAGAAACAACTATCACGTAGGATGTTGTATATGGAACGGTTCTGAAATTATCACAATAACAAATCATAAATGGATTTTTATTTGTAAAAAGGGGCATAACTCTGCAAAATATTGTCCGAGATGACTCATTTTCGATAGGCTGATTTACGTGAAGATAAATAGATGTAACAAGTTTGGTTGCCATGCATGAAACGGTTCTGTAGATATCGCGGTAACGGACGGACGGACGGACGTACGGACAGCTGTACATGATGACGACAATACCCCTAGGCCAAAGTTACCAGTAAGTTTTTTTTTGAATTTATTTTATGTTCCAGACAGACCCAATATCAGTGTAGTCCTTTCCGGCCTCTCAGGCTGAATGTTATCCTGACACAGGGACCCCAGCCTTTGATCTATCCTCTTAAAACTAAGTCCAAATTAGTAAGCAACAAGTTACAATTTTCAAACTGACCCGGCCCAGGAGTCCGAGTCGAAATGTTAAAACTAATTTAACAGTCACACGAGACAGCAGATCAAAAAGTGTACCCGTCACCTTTAAGAATTACCTGAACAAGCGGTCGTTAAAATTGTCGAGTACATGTAATTCACAATTAACGACAAAGCAGCTACACGTTACCAATAAATTAATGACACCTTGTTTCCATGCACTAATTTGCAGCTGTTTGAATGAATTTTGTCAAAGATATATTTTGAACACCAAAATAAAAATAAAAAAAATATTGGCTACCTGTCACTGGAGACCTGTCACTGGAGGCATTTTATTTGTCTACCTGTCTTTTGATAAAATTACCTGTCAGGGGGAGGCAGACATGAGTAAATTTTGACTCCTGCGGCTTGAGATTGAACCCAAAACACATGGCTTGTAGGGCAGATGTTCTTATTCATTAGGCCATCACAATTGACCAGATTAACAGTTAACAACAGAAGACAGTAATCCTACAAGGGTAACACACCGGTTCTTGTCGAATCACTGAAGTTAAGCATTGTTAAGCTCGGTCAATACTTGGACAGGATGCTGTACTGGCTGGACTGATCAGTGTCCAGGGTAATAGGAACTGTGAGCACTCTCGTGTTATGGTACATGCAGGCACAGTTGTGATAGGACTGAAACAAGGGTACCTAATTTAAATTACACCATATTAAAGGCACAGGCCTCAATTTAAGATGGTAACCTGTTTTTGGGTTGCCTGGAGGTTGCCATATGAAAAATAGTGGTAATCTATTTTCTGGTCCCCATAATTTTGACTGATAATTGACAATAGGTTAATAATTATGCAATAGGTTACCATAGGTTACCAATGTAGATTTCATGGTAACCTGTTGAGAGGTTATCTGCAGCACTCCTTAAATTGAGGACTGCGGCAATCACAGATTGAGAGTTTTACATCTCAACTGGTGAAATGGGATATGAAATGCACTCAATGATCCAGAGAAATGATTCTCAACAGAGAATAGATGAAGTGACCTTTTGTATAGAAATTATTTAGGCCGTTGTCAGTTAATGGGTTGTTTAGCATGACCTCCTGTCAAAACATACATGCTAGATGCTATAATTATTAATTATTGAAGGTAAATTTTCTACCATGGACTCATTCCATATCAACTCAAAATAATCTCCCATTAGCCTGCTCCATAAAGCAAACCAACAGGACAATGTGTATAAGTATTCTCTAAAGAGACATTTTAAGTTTGCTTTAATTTAATTGAAACATTCTGTAAATAATTATGGTAGATAGTAAAACTCAAATGCACACAGTGTCATGATTGTGTGAACAGAAATCAAGGGAAACAACTCTTACTTCAATGTGACTACTATAAAAGATATCTTGCACGATTTTGTAAATTGATGAATCGGAATACTTCTAGTGAGTAGCTTGTCCTTGAGGGGGGGGGTTATATATGCCATATATAACCCCCCCCTTAATGCATACTATATTTCGCTTAGTATTCCGCAGATATATTGAAATAAGAAATATATTGGTGTTAGACGTTACATTTGATCTTTATATATAATTTTCTACCTTAACACCCAGCCATGTGGGCATTGTAAGGGTACATTGTAAAACCGTAGCCAGAAGAATGAATGAATAAATGCCCAGTGGCTTGTTCCAGGGCTTCAACGTCAGGAGTCCCCTCTTATTGAAATCTTCTTTATTTCTTTTTCACTGACTGAAGATAGGGATTCTATGTCCAAGGCAACGAAGTTTGTATGTCCATCGTCCTTAACTTAAGCTTACGAGAATTTTGACGCGCACGTCGACAGCATGTGTTGTAGTTGTTGTTGTGGGGACTGAAGAGGTGAAGCGCTCGACCACTTCGCTCAAAAGCGTTTCATCAGAGAAATGGATGGTTAAATTAGGCACGATGTACCGACTGGTTGATGAGGAAACAACTGATCCATCATGATGACTTTGGTACATAACCGTCTAAACTGCCGGAGTTCTTACTTTACTGCAACGTGCTCGACACGTGGGAATCCCCGCTAGAGATGCATGCCGGGAGTTAACGACTTCGCCTCGTTTTGAGAGGGTTTCCCTCAAGAATGTGAACCAAAATGGCGAATTTTGATCGCCTCCGCGGTTGACAGCATTGTGGTCAGCTCATTCGTTTTCATGGATTTGCTTACTTATTTTTTTACGGCCAATAATTACTGATAATTAAAATACATGCGGCATTATTGATCTCCAAAATATTGATGCGGGCGGGTCATGCGAAACAACCTATCAACTGCCTTAGGGCATAGTACTGCAGGGGACGAAAATGAATGTATTATGTCTGCTATCTTCTGATGAGCTCTTCCCTGCCCACAATTAGGTTTTTTTCTTTAAATTTTGTACCAATACATACTTGGAAGTCATTGTCTGTTTTCCTCAACATTGAAAGAAAAAGCATGGTTTGACAATCAACAACTTGCCCAGGTGGAGTTAAGAGTTTTATGGTTCTTTATAGCTGCATGGGCAAGCTATACAAAGAACTGGAAGACAAGGAATGCCAGTATTTTTAACTCCAAATGAATAAGGTTCTTTGGGGCTCTAAAGTTATAAATCAAACAAAAGAAGTTGAGATTTCTCATTAACAGTACTTACATCCTTTCTGCAAATAAAATCTGTAGTGATGCAGGAACTCTTCTGTTCGAGTGAGGTGTTCCAGTACAGCGTAGCTTTTCATTCTGGCATCTTCCTTCTATAAAAATATTAATATATTATATAAATAGGCATACATGTATCATATTGTGTGTCATATTACCAGTATTGTTTGATTACAATCATGTGAATGTACAAGGGAGTATGAAACACCATTACTGTATTCGATGGATTATTAATATATGTAATTCAAGCTTTCCAAATATATATGGCATAAAACTGTAAAACAGAAATGTCAAAAAGGGTTGTCACTTTCACTGACCCAGAACACATCCTTCGTGATTATATCTCCCATACATTTATAAAGAACAGAGATTATAGACCTATACTTGTTTATACATGCATTTGAAGTTTTGATAAATCATATGAAATATTTTCACAAAATACATATACCGTTACTCTAACACTAATTACAGTGGGATTTAAAAGTTGCCAACAAGAGGCAAGAGGTGCACTTGAATGGCTGTTGGTAAATTTGAGTAAGAATTAGGCCCCCCCTCAGCCCCACAACCCACCCCACTCCGAGATGTTTGAATCCCCTGTATGCTCTGACGCACCCCCCCCCCCTTCCCCCCAACAAACTGAGTTATTACTTTGTGGATCGCCTACTCAGGAAATCATATATTTACAAACCTTCAACAGAAGCCTGTGGCAGAAGGAAAACCGGCACTTTTCAGTTTGATCTGTAATATCAACATAGAGACACCCCATAGTCTATCCACAGGTACAGAGGAGTCTTCTAAGTTCTAGTCAAAATCCTGAAAATAGTTGCATGCAGGCAGTTTTACTATAGTGAGTAGTTTGTCATTGACAGAGCGAACAAATTCATTCTGAGTGACCCCCTCGACCAGCACTGCAACTTTGTAAGAATTTTGGCAGAATGTGACCACGGTCCACAGTGTCCTTATTCCTATGAATTGGGCTCTCATTACGGCAAAAAAAGAGAACTGTTGACATTAGAACCTTGATTTTTGGCATGAAGGTGCATTAGGGGACTGTTACCAGCAAGTTCTGAGCTGACCTACTCTTGATGGCAATTTAAAATCACTGCTGATTCTGACTTGGGCAGTTCCCAACTTAATATAGGCAGGATTCAACTGGGGGTTGGGGAGAGGGATTTCCAAGAGTTTAGCTGGCGTCCTAATGCCTACTCTTCGTACATGTCGTAGGTCCTGTGATATTAGTCACACTGCCAGGTAAGAAAATGAACAGAGCAAATTGAAAAAGTTAATACCTGTACTATAGTACTAAACTATTTCAAACTGTTAAACTAATTCGCCACTATCTGTTAGAAAGTTGACCGAAGCTTCTTACCGAGGTTCTTATAAAACTACCTTTATTTATCTCCAGTACAGAAGAGCAGCTACGGGTAATAACTCAGTGCCTGAAAAGCATAAACTACATGTGTACTGGAAAAAAATGTGTACGGTACAGGGAAATCCAACAAATCAAGTGTACCGGTCACCACCATGGTTTGTCTGTCCTTGGGTGTCTTCGTAGATATTTCTGATGTTAATAAAAATATAAATATCTTTCTTTTTTTCCGGAATATAATTATTTCCAAAATTTTCATACAACACAATGACAGTGCCCACATTTGGGCCATTACATGCCGAATGAACAATGCATTTATGAATGGCAATGAAGCAAAGACTACGGTCAAATAAAAAATACCTCCCCCCCCAACCACCTCACCACCGCAATTGATGTTAATATAAATATTTTTTCTTTTCCCGAATATAACTATTTCCCAAATTTTCATACACAATGATGAGCAATGACAGTGCCCACATCTGAACAATTACACATGCCGAATGAACAATACATTTATAAAAGACAATGAAGCAAAAACTACGATGAAATACGCCCCCCCCCCCCCCCCACCACCCCAACGTCATCAGTCATCCCAAGTCTAGTCCGACACGCAGCCCCTACAAGATATTTTATAATACTGATTTCTATTGAATGTAGGGTCTGCCAGTTTAACCGGCAAAATCTTCTAGCTGTCGAACCGTCCCCGAACGTGGAGGATGTAGCGGTAGTGAGTTTAAACATGGCGGAAAATTTGTCTTCTCGGTTCAGGAAAGCTGTGAAAATGCTCGAATAAACTACCCACGGAAAGTTCAGAACGGATTCCAAGTCCGAGATTTAACTTAAAAGGTGGGTTTCATTATTATGAGTCAAGAAAATGGCGTATAAAATATCGTTTTTTGACTGCCGGACATTTCGGTCCGGCAGCTAAGTCGATTTTGCCGGTTAAACGGGCAGACCCTACATTCAATAGAAATCAGTATTATAAAATATCTTGTAGGGGCTGCAATCGGACTATTCCAAGTCATGATGCGACACCATACAGTTCAATGCATCAAGGTAATGTTCACACCTCCCCCCCCCCACCATCGTGATAAAAAAAAACACGTTTGCCAAATTTACTTGTTCATTTTACCTTCGAAGATTGTAGGTCAATGCCTACTCGGTCGCGAGCAAAACGACATGATGTCTAACTTATATAAAGCATAGGGTTATATATAGAGACCCCATATTTCGACACTTCACCCTAATATCACCGCCCACATCCCCAAAAACTTTTGTTTTGCGGGCCTGTGGTCCCACATCAAATTCAACGGCTAATAAAATGAGTGATACAGGCATGAAACTGTACATCTCTGTCATAAATAACATCGATGAGACAAGATTCTTACCTTGCTGTTCAACATTTTACCGTTCAACATCCACTGACTGTCGTCTTGCAGAAGTGATCGTTTGGCGTTTCGCGCGCGCGCAAATGTGTGACGACGAGACAAGTGTTATATTACTGCGCGGATTGTATTACACTGCACACAAAAGAATCCGTCGTCGATGTTTATACGACTTCACAAAACTATTTCAAAACTAAAGCTCAACGATGAAATCATGTATTTGAATGCTTTTATGCGTATTTTCACATACTTTAGTACAAGCAGCTAACGAATGAAGTCATAAACACTGCCTAAGGTGGGTTCACGGGAACAGCAACGGATTATTCCGTCAGGGCAATACAACAACGGAATATTCACCTACATTAACGAATTATTTCCGTTAATAGGATGGATTAATCCGTTGAAACTACCGAACGGATAATACGTTGTTGTAACGGATTATTCCGTCATGAGAATACAGCAACGGAATATTCCGTTGATGTAACGGATGAGTCCGTCAGGGCAATACAACAACGGAAGATTCCCTTACTATAACGTACTATTTCCGTTTATACAACGGATTAATCCGTTAAAACTACCTAACGGATAGTAATACGTTAAATTTTAACGGATTATTATTTTGAGTGCAGTTTCTCCAGCATCGTCTCTGGCGACGCCCGGTTAATGATGGTGAAAGGATGGTCGTACACTTGGTTGTTGGCACTGGAATAGAAATAGCGCAGCTGATCCGTCATATTATGACGTAAGATGTATCCGAAAGCGACATTTAATTTGAAGGCCGTACGTTGGTCATTGAAGATGACTTCCTGCGTAGACGGGCGAGGTCGGTCAGTCGGAAATTGTAGATATCTTGAATAGGGCGATGACGGTGAAAACAGTGCCGTATCATGGGTCAATGACGCTGATAGATGTCACTCACTGGATGGGCATCATGTAAGAGATCGCTAGGAACATTTATGGGCTCGTCCGCGAAATGCACTTTGCTCTCCATGTCGTACAAAATCTGGCTCAAGGTCTTGTCATCGGAATTTGACTGTTGAATTAGGGCGACATCATCATCATCATCGGCCCTCGAGCGATGGGTGGGAGTTCCCGCTGTCTCAGAGAGTCTGATGAAACAGCCAGGCCGCTTCCCTTTTATAGCACGCTAGCTGATAATCTATTTTTAGCACGCTCAGTTCAACTACCCCGAAGTCGAGGACCGAGATGTATTGGTGTACGACTGAACCGCATTGCGCGCGCGCGTGTGTGTGTGTGTACGTTTGGGCAGTGGATTTTACATCCCGGACCTTGTCAACATTCGGGTTTCCCAGTGGGGTTTTCCCGTCGTTCCACCGTCTTCCATCCGGGTACTGTGGTTTTACATCCGGGTCCTCATCTTACTTCCGGGTTTTTCCATGTTTACTGTCACGTGACCGGAAATGACCGTTAATCATTGACATGATGTAAAGGCTAAATTGACTCTTTTGACGATTGACAGGCTAAATTGGCTCTGATTGACCTTCTTCCGACAGGGGCGCCACCTGTCTTGTGACAACTTCCGATTCCGGTCACGTGACCGGAAGTGTCCTTTGACCCCTGCACTCCATTGCTAATATCCGGTATCGCAGTTTATGTTGCATATATAAAACCTCATTTCAATCAATTGGACAAGGAATAAAAAAGTTATAACCATTTAGGTAACTTCGCCCTCATACAGAAAAGGAACGAACTTTTCAAATAAATAAATCTTGATAGTCTACTTTGCATATTTATGTTGAATGTTACTTCAGCGCTTACTAGCATTTTTTATCCTGCATGTGTTCGGCTAACCAAAAAGAATCATTTGAACCATTTAGGTAACAATTTTGGTAAAAATACGATTTCATATGAAAATTGTAGATGAACCCTTAGTGACGTCACAATAAGTAAATATTAGAAAGTTTACTATATTGGCCTGATTCCCCGGCTCATGTTGAATAAAAAGATACCTCATTTCAATCAATTAGACAACAAATAAAAAAGCTAGGAACATTTTAGCAGCCCAACCCCTACTATTCATTGCATAAGTAACATAGTGCTAAGTTATTTATCCATGTTAGTGCTAGTTTACAACATTGGAAATATTTCAATGCATTGAAGCACAAAATACAAATAAAACAACATAGTAAACCAGGTTACATAGATAATGTTGCAAAAATATGACTAGTTATCAGTATTGCTTGTAGTTGACATTTTTCTCTGAAATTTGGAAGTGGCCCCCTACTGACGTCATAATATTGAAATATTAGAACGTTTGCTGTTTTGGACTGATTCCTCCGTTTATACTGAATAAAAAGATACCTCATTTCAATCAATTGGACAACAAATAGAAAAGTTAGGAACATTTTTAGCAACCCCACCCCTTTACCGTACACGCAAAATAAAGGCGTTAGGTGCAATTTTTAACTTCTCTGATCTGCCAGTTCATCCCAATTTCTCGCGTTTCTTGACATATATTTTCTTCTTCGGCACATTCCAAAGTACTAAAAAATCATAGTTTATGAGAGTGGTGGGGGGGGGGGGGGTGCAAGGTGGGCCTACTCAGCCCACGGACTATATCTATCGTACTGTAATGTCTTGTGGAGAAACACATACACCACACATTTTAATAAACCCCTATCCTTACTCCAAAAAACGTGTTTGAGAGTCGTAACATTGTCACAAGAAAGTGGTCATACATTGCCATTATTCACAAAGTACAAAATTGTGCAACTACATAATCTTGATATATGTATATGCCTAATAGTGGTTCATAAATTTTTCCATCATCGACGCAAGTTACCATTAAATTTTCGCGGATATTTCAGGAAACAATCGGAAATACACCGTTACAGTACACGGGGTCCATAACTTAACTTGTACAGATCGTTCTATTATTCAGATTTATCTTTCTATTCTCTCTAAACCTAAGGCTCTAGAGAGTGGAACAAACTACCTGCAGCTATGAAATGTATCCATTCCATTTCCTTATTTAAATCCAAATTGAAAGACTATTTTATTGGAAACTGACCTACCGCACATTAAAAGTACATATGTGCATTCTCTTTCTGTATTATTCTTTTCACCATCCACAAGATATTCTTTAGTCAATTTGTTTTTTTTTCTATGGGATAGAACAAGCCCCTTGGGGTTTTATTCCCGGCATTTGTCTCGTCTGGCGTGTATATTACTTCTAATATTACAACTACTGTTTCTTTCATCATTGCCATTTACAGATCCTGTATACATTCATTGGTGAATAAAGTCAAATCAAATCAAATCGAATTGCGTCGGAATTATTGAACCATATTAACTGTTATTTCACTGTAATTGCAGAAGCCCACAGCAAACAGAGAGCGTTTCATCCCATACCGACACGAACAAACATTAACTTTTTCGGGATAATGTAATACAAACATTATAAATCCATGACATTACCCTTCAGGACAAAAGCCTACATTGTTATTATTAAAAACCCATCCTGAATTATCTCTAATTTTACAATAGCGCGATTGTTTAAATATATCCGGTGGATGTTGTCAGATTTTCATGTTTATTCAGTTGATTTGATATGTGCTTTGCTCTATGCTCTCGTCAAAGAATGGATTATGTTGGATACGTTTCCTGTACCGGTATACACTCTTAGAAAATAAGGTTCAGATTCAGAGCTTTTGTCTTTTGCTCTATAGCTCTGATGATACAGCGTCTCAACCCTGATGACGTATTATATCTCTTTCAGTAACGTGATAAATTGTGCATTCATTCATCTGCATGACAGTTAACTAGAAATGTAGCATCGCTTATGTAACACGAAACTAATTAAATTGACGACGCACAGTACATCTGCCACAAGGCGTGAAGTCCTATATGTAATCAAATCAACTGAATGATAAAAATGTGCAGGGTTTATCGGTGAAGGGTTGAAAGCGTAAATACTGACTGACAGGTTAATTAAACAAATCAATTTTTTTCGAAATCGCAACAGTTCAGATTATGAACTTCTTGTTCAATTGCCAGAATGCGACCAATATCAAAAACAAACTATATGGCTATAATATACAGTTTGGTCACTGACCGTATTTCTTAACCCTATATGGCCTGGGCGATTTGGTGTGTATCGCAGCCTTGGGCGGGTGGAGGGGGGCGGAAAGTGCACCCCCTTAAATATTTTCTCTACCACTAAGGCTAGGGCGCTGAAACTTACCACACAGTATCTTGGGTTCAAGCTCTACAGGGAATTGTGACAAATCCAAGATGGCCGCCATCATGGCGTCATGCTGACGTCATCTTCTCGGAAGCCATTTTTTTGTCTTTTTGGGGTCGATTTTTCGAAATTTTCATTTTTCCGATTTTTCTCTCGAAAAAAAATCAAATAAAATATAGAATAATTAGTTTTACATAAATAAAATACTTTCAAGGCCTTTAGGCAAGGAAAATGTGAAGAAATGGAGCGAAAAGACTGAAAAACATGACTAGGGGCCGTGTGGTCATATCATCCAAGTTGCCAGATGAACAGGTACAATAAAAGCGTACCTGAGATACAACACATATCACGAATCGTTAGATTCTTGGTATGTGCTTTAAAATAGGTTAACCAGAAGACTATTCTGTGAAGTCATGTGACGCAGTCAGTATGTGGGCACCTTTTCCCACTTCCCTTATATGTGTTGTAATTTTTTCCTGTATATGGCGAGATTCTGCTGGTGGACGTTTCGTCTCCGAGGCCCGCTCCCTGTACAGACCTTCTGGTCTTTGATATATGTTGGCATTTGTGGGAAGTTGATGCTGGGTCGACATCGGGCCTTACAGACTAGTCTTTTGTGTTAAATGCCGTCATTTACATCTGACGATGATACTGCTCACCAATCTCCAATGTACGAGTTGTCACAGCGAAACAGCTCACCAATTACCAGTATACGAGTTGTCAGAGCATTTCCATCAGAGCTCTCTAGATTTGTATCTAATACCGCTTATGCTAGTGCTAGGGGCCGTGTGGTCATATCATCCAAGTTGCCACATGAACAGGTACAATAAAAGCGTACCTGAGATACAACACATATCACGAATCGTTAGATTCTTGGTATGTGCTTTAAAATAGGTTAACCAGAAGACTATTCTGTGAAGTCATGTGACGCAGTCAGTATGTCGGCACCTCTTCCCACTTCCCTTATATGTGTTGTAATTTCGCGGACAACACGTGGCCGCCATTTTGAATTTACCCATGATCTTCTGCTCCGGGGTATATGAAAATAGGCTCAAAATGACTCCAATAAGATAAGCTTTAAGGTCAACAAGTTTCAGCCTCCTCGGTTTTGTCGTTTCGGAGCAGCAGAGAAAGTTCATTAGTGGGGGAACTCCGCCCCCGCAGACAGGTAGGGTTAATAATCTTTCTTAATGAAACGTGGCTGGACTATGAGGTTCTTGAGGGTGAAGTGCTAACAGATTCAAACTACAAAGTATTTAGATGGGATAGAGATGGAACAACCTCGTCTAAAAATATTGCCGGTGATGATTTAATCGCCATTAGCAAGAAATTCCAGAGCCAACCGTGTCAAGAGTTTGAAACAGTTTGGGCCGAGGTCTTTCTACCGGGCAAATGCCTTTATTTGACATCCGTCTACATTCCCCTCGGACGCCAGGGGAATTCTCCATTCTGCTATACGGAGATCATTTCCAGTGAAACGGACACACAAGAAACAGCAAGGCAAAGACAGCATAGTGTATAATTGCGAGAAAGCCGACTTCGAAACCTCTTATCGTGTATAGAGTGGTCTCTTCTCGACTCACATGAGACAATGGAATAAAGTTTTAACTACTTTTATGACATACGTGTAGTGTACTCGGTGAATAAAGACGGTATGCCGACATTTATGGTACGAAAAATATCTGATGGCGCTTGTCCTTGAAAAAGACAAAAATCATGGCGAGAATATTTACGAACTGGTGGAGAGAAGTCCTCAAATAAACACAGATTCTTCTTGAACTTTATGTAGAAGTTTAACAATTATCATCAGGGCGTGTTCTCACGCAACTCCTGTGGGGATCTCAAGTTTACACAACGCAGTGTAAAGGTCCAAGAACGGCCACGTGTTTCTCTTGGATTTACCAAATAAGGAGACTGTAGTTCAATAGATGATATATTTGTTAAACTCCGACAGCAGAACATAGCATACACAGGATAACCAAACATATGAAAAGTGTCTCTTCTGAAGCAAGATGCTATATTATCTATACACAACCTGTACACAATTCAGAAGAATCTACTCCAAAATGTCATTTCTGTGAACGAATGGGAAAATTCTAAATTTAAATACCTTACCAGCTACTAAACGCTGACATGCTCTTGGGCAATTAGGAAACAGTGACCTGGACTCTAATTGGTTTAACCCAATCTGACCTAGGCTTTTTTGGGACCTGCACATACCTGGGGAGGGTACATTTCGTCTCCCTCCCCCACCCCAGAAAATGTGAAAAATTCAAGATGGTCGCTTTGATGACGTCACAGTGACGTTATTTTCAAAAACGGCATTGTTTGGTCGATTTTTCGGTCAGATTTTTTCATTTATGCAATTGCTCTGCGAAAACTGCGAGATAAATTAGTAAATATTAATTAATGTGATGTGAAATAAAATATGACCACTTTTTATCGAGGAAAGGCCAAACTTTTGAAGGAAAAATGAAAACACGTCATATTTCGCGTACCCCATGTGGCCGCCATCTTGAATTTACCCATGATCCTCTACTCGGGGGATTATGCATATAGGCTCAATATGACCCCAATATGACAAACTATAAAGTCACGGCGTATCAGATCTCAAATTTGGTCGTTCCGGAGATAGCGCAGAAAGATTGGTAGGGAGCCATTTTGACCACCACCATCCCCCCTCCCCGCCCAAGGGATTGGTAGGTTTAATGAAGTTCACGAAGTTGAGTTGTGTTATCAATGGTCATCAATGATACTGACTGCTAGTTAGTGTACACAGCTAGCATGCACTGGTACTTAAAACGGTTGGTAAGATGAGCAGGAAGTCTCGCTCATTCACTGATTCTATATGTACACAAAAGCAGTGTTCACAGGGTTACAAAATAACATGGATTACATGTACTTCATATGTGTACTATATGCGAATATACTAATACAAAAAATACAGATGTGCCTGTTCAGGAGTTGATCAGCCTCCAAATGCACACCTGATATTTCACACCTAGAAAATAAGTTAAAATCACTCAGAAGGTAAAATATAGAAATTACATTCGGACAAAGGAGGAGTCCTTCAAGACATCGACAAGCGCGTTTGGAGTTTTGTGCGCTGAAAACAAAAGGAATTAAAGCGATATGCAAGAGGTGGGAAAATTGACGACGTCTGGCGACTATTAAAACAGCGACCACATGACTCCACAGAAAAGCTTCTCTCGGCACCTCACATTGCGAATTCAGTAACAGACGGCGTAAAGGAAACCACAAAGCAAAGAACACATAACTAACATGTTAAATAGACACTTCTCGTCCATCTTTAGTAGGGTAGTTGTGGCAATTATAAGTATATCTGTTCTCCAAGACTACTATCTACTATTATCATTTCAAATCTCTCCATCCAGAAAGAATCACTGCGAGTGATTACTGGCCTCACAAGAAGCTGTTCATATGACACTTTGTACACTGAGTCCGGTTTCGAATTGCTATCATCCAGACGATATTTGCATCGTCTTGCTATGCTGTTGAATAAACACCTTCCTCCTCTCGCACGTGACAGAAATCCATATCGTATACGTCATGTTGATCAATTCACACCACACTGGTGCCGCACTGATGTATTCCGTAGTTCGTTTCCCCCAGCTACTAGTCGCGACTGGAATGTACTACGCGCCCCTGTGAGGAGCTCGGCTAGCCTTTCACAGTTCAAACACCAATTAATAAAAATGTATCCTAAACCTACCCCTCCTCCTTGAAATTACCCTTTTTCGACAATCATGTAAGCGACAATGCGATATGTAACTGCGGCTGCCTTGGCGAAACTGTCGAGCACATTTACCTCCACTGTACCATCTTCATTACTCAAAGACAACGTTTGATTGCTAATCTGTTGGACACCCACGGCGATCCCTATTCTGTCACTTGTCCCAATCTTCTCTTAGGCGATTGCGATAATAGTCTAACTGAAAATATTAATATCCAGATGTTCCGGGAAGCTTTTGTTATAGAAACCAACAGGTACCAACGCTGACTGGCGACTAAAATTAAATATTTCTTCATGTATATGTAATTCGCCCCAGATGCAGCTTCACCACGTTTCAACAGAACAAGAACAGCGTTAATGGAAACCATTTATTTAAGCCGAAATAATTTCTCTAGAATGTTTATTCTTATAATACTCCACATTTTCATCATCACTCATCATATACAGTATCCTGCACTAAATGCATCGCTATATGTACATATTCTTGTATGGGTATTTGTTGAACAATAACTATTGTTTGCATATACCTCTGGCTCATTGTCCTCCAACTAATTTGATAAATCTTGTTTAACCAAATCTCTCCAACTTTGATCAGCCAAATCTTCTGTCTATGATGAGATTACCGGACCTGTTCTCCAGAGATATTTAAAAGCTAATGCCACACAAAATTTAAATCTGGAGACAAACACAATGCCAGGAACTACAGATCTATCTTACTCATTCCCATTAGAAGTAAACTATTTGAATCTGTTGGCAATGTTCATTTGAAGAATTGTGACCAGCAATGTGGTTTTGTACACAACCGTTCCATTGTTATAAACATAGCTACATTTACGGTCAAATCAACGTCACGAGTCGAAAAACGCCGAGAGGTATTTACACTTCTTCTACAGTTTTTGTCTCAGTAATTCTGACACCGTTAATTCAAGAACTTAACCCTACCAGGCATCATGTTCGCATCTGGACTCATCCATTTGCAGTCGGGGAGGGGAGATAGGTTAACTGTGTTCATTTACTCCAATGTTTACACCAAAGATTAGTCCATATATTTACCCCGTATTATGGCGCCACAATGTCGGCACCGCGGCAACATGAAAAGACACCCCGCCAGCGAGCCGGCTAATTCGGCTGAGCCAACCAAAAATTCTTTGTCATCAATGTTCCCTTCAAAGAACTATGAAACGTTCTCGGGATTGGTTAACACGCGAGTTACTGCAAGCCTGTTAGATCCTACAAGCGACAGCATCCAAATGGGGAGCAGATAGGATTTAATTTTAATTAGATTGATTTTCTCTCAATATACCAAATTCTGAAGACAAGTGATATTACAGTGCTACAATATTACAATATTAAGTTCTTTCTGCTTCTCGGCATAATGCATAGAAGAAACAGGAACCCGTGCCCTTCGGAAATCCACCAACCACCCGCCAGTGCCTAATTAATATTTATTTATTATACTTAAATTATTAATATTGTGAGTTTATCCTCTTTATTGTTGTCTGTACACATGTTTTATCGTCCGTTGATGGTAAATCAAAGTAATTAACTTTTTTTGAATAAAGTGTTTGTTGTATTCATAACTGTGTAATATGACAAAAAACAAAGAAAAAATATAGGTTGGTGTGCATTTTTTAGCTGTAGACACTGTTAAATGGACTGACCCATGCTCCATTTGATAACCAAGAAAACAGGGAAAAACCTTGGTGTTAAAGTATAATCATGAAAAAATCATAAAAATACAGGATGAGTAAAAAATAAAAAAAGATATCCACCTGTGGTTTTGTTCATTTATTCATATCAAGTTACAATTTATTGTGTATATTAATATAACACACGGAAGGGGTACTTCATCTTTCCACTATATTCATCCATGGTACGTTTTATTCATGGAAGAAAATATACATATATTGTGCATATACTAGTGGCGCTCACGAAAGGAAAGTGCATTCTCTCCATAACGCAGAAATGAGGAAACACAGCAGTTGATGAAGAAACAGGAATGAGACTCTTCACTGTTTATCTATTTTCAGATATTTCTGTTGCACATTCTTCCAATGCCAAGTGACAACTCTCGAAGAGGAAGTCTTAGTGTGCAACAGAGATACCCGAAAACAGCTAAACATGTGAAGTGTTTCATTCCTGTGTCCGTTTTCATGCATTTCCACATTATGCACTTTCTATCCATGAGCGTCATTGGTATATGCACAGTATCTGTATATTTGTCCATAAAAAAACATACAACCGGTGGATATAGTTCAGAGAGGTAGTACCCTTCGTTGTGTTATATTCATATACACAATAAATTATATCTTCAGATGAATGAATTAACAAAACAACAGGTGAAGATTTTTTTCACTCAGCCTGTAGTATTTAACTCTATCTTGTTTGAAGATAATCACACTGTCTATCAAAATTTACCAAATTGGATTAATGTAGCTGTGCGGCTAGAAAGCGCACTTTTCGCCGAATTTTCTATACAAACTATAGTACCTACAGTTTAACAAGTTTAACACATCAATTTCCCAAGAAAAACACTGGGCTAGATGGCTGATACATTTTACAATACATCTTGAGATCAAGCCCCGTCAGAAAATATAATACTATCCATGATGGCCATCATGACGACGTCATAGTAACGTAACGTTTTTTGGTCGATTGTTAAGATTTTTATTTATTTATACAATTCCCTCCGCAAGAGATAATGATCTTATATGGAATAAACAATTTGGGGCAATGTAATGCGCAAACGGCAGCAATTCTGAAGAAAAATGACGAGAACGCATCTTTGCCCCATTTGGCCGTTCGACTATGAACAGAGCAGATTTGAGTAAATAGCCACTACTACTCCAGGTATCTGTGTAGATTTACAGATTGCCAACTACGCAAAATATTATTTCCCTAGAATAGGTACTTGACTAAATTTTGCACCCCGTGAGATTTACATTTGAAAGCAAACTTGACCTGAAGGTAACACTGTTAAAAACATTTTCTCGGATTTTCGCTTGAATGAGTTTAATTTTCTTAAAAATTCTTAAACGAGAAATCACAGTTTTGTCCCCTATAGCAGAAGAAATTCAAGCGCCTGACAAATAAATATTTTCACATCAAATGGAATAGTTTTGATAAAACTTGTGCTGTTCTTAGCAATTTTAAACTCTGCTTGTTTTTTTTTAATAAATTTGTAGAAATGTTTATTTTTCTTATTTAAGAAAAGTCTTTTTACTTGTTTAAGACTTTTCTTGAATAAGAAAAATAAACATTTCTGCAAATTTACAAAAAGAAAGCAGAGTTTAAAGTTGCTAAGAACAGCCAAGAAATTCTCCAAATTATTCTATTTGATGTGAGATCACGTATTTGTCAGGTGCTCATATTTACTGTGCATGCTAAAGACACAGGATAGAGGACAGAAATGTGATTTCTTACTTAAGATTTTTTAAGATTATTAAGCTCATTCAAGCCATTTTTTTTTACTGTGAAACACTTGGCCTAAAGCCAAACGGACCATACCTCATAAAATAAACATGATTTCGAAAATATTCCTCAGATAGAATAACATGCACACTATCTCAAGTATTTGTACAATTTCTTTTTCGTCACATTTCTTCGGTTTTCACATTGTTTAAGTGATATGACTCGTACACTGAATGGATAATGCGGTTAGAACTTTGATGCATCTTTGTCCATTGCGTATAATGAAAGCATTATCAAATATTTCACCATTCGCATATCTTATGAAATGTTAACTACATGTACATGAACCAACTGAACACATATTCGTCATTTTCAAAAACGGCATTTTTTGGTCGATTTTTCAGTCAGCTTTTCCGAATTTTTTATTTATGCAATTTCTTCGCAAAAACTGCATGATACATTAGTAAATATTAGTGTGATGTGAAATAAAATAGTTTGTGCCCGCTTTTCATCGCGGAAAAGCAGAAACTTAGAAGAAATGTGACAAAAACATCACTTTTCTGGGACCCCACATGGCCACCATCTTGAATTTTTCCATGAACCTCTGCTCGGGGGATTATGCAAATAGGCTAAATATGACTCCAATATAATAAACGATAAAATCACAGAGATTCAGATCTCCATTTTGTGTCGTTCCGGAGATAGCGCAGAAAGTTTAGTAGGGGAGCCATTTCACCCCCCCCCCGGCCAGGTATGTTTAATCATTGCCGGGAGTAATTTGAAAATCACTCGCTGAACTGAACAATAGCCATGGAAACAAATTACAGATAGCCCTTCAGATGGCCACATATGATGGCAAAGCAAACTTTGCCAAATGGCTATTACCATTCACGCTAAATACATGTATACAAAGAATACCCATATGGGATAGATCTCTGTCCACATAAGCTTATACTTGAGATATACTACCCCAATCTCCTGGGATACCTAGCGGATCGGAACCCTCTCCAATCGGAACAAAGGGAAGCACAAATAACATATGCAAAATTGTACACAATTAAAATACCGCATGCTCACAATCTGACTTCCAAGCCGTGACGATCAACTCATCAATAACGAATAATTGCATTGTAGCAACATTGCTTCACCGAAAATGAACTCCTGGTTCTATAAAACAGTGCAGCGCCTCAGCAGAGGCTCATCCGTTTTTCCAGGACTCACATTTGTTAAAGCGAAAAAAACCCGGAGAATCCGTTCTCCATCCCTAGTGTGTTTCCGCATCAGAAAGTATCCCTTGGTGCATGCTTTCCATCCTCTGGTGCAAATTTGGCCGTTTTTGCCTATTCTGAATAATGGCGGGAACAGGCGGGCAATGCATGGGGGAGGTACGTAAGCCTACCCGTAATTTTCTTGAGATTACAGGCCATGGTCCGGATAATCTAATAATTCACAATTCTGGTTCATTTGCTTTTGATTCAACTTATTGATCCAAAATATTGCTTACAACTAAAATGTATGTTATTACTGGTTTTGGGTATGATGTTCTGAAGGCTCGTTCTCTGTTTGCTGCTGTCGATCACAATCACGATCTTCAGAGGAAACCATCCACTGATGTATATTGTACAGTACGGTACATCAGGAAGTAGTGTAAGAGAACAGGACACTGGGTAGATGTGCTGATGAAGGAGAAGAATAACTACAGTTACCTTTTACGTCTTCCTGATTGCGTTGGTTCTACACTTGAACAGGCTGGGCCCACAGTCTATTGGAAGGCTGTCTTTGTTCAGCCACTCCTGTCATATTGCAAAAAAAATAACACTTGCCGAGCAGGTATTCCTGCATGCTCCAAGTACTCAGGAGCTGGTGGAATGTCAAATCAGTCGATGTGGACACCATAGTTGACTGAATGATTGAACATTATGACATGAAACAGTGCCAGTTTGCTAAACAATTTGTGACATAGTTATAAGATAGGCATGATACATACAAAGTGCGTATGTATGATGAAGACTAGATTGCTTGTCCAATAAGTACCACCTATGAAAGAAAACAAGAAATAACTCCACGCCATCCCAGTACGGTATACCAAATCCTAACAATATCATCAAACCCAGTTTGCATTATTCCATTCCATTATTGTTCTAAATTGTTTCGTAATGGTTCATCTTAAATTGTCAGGACTGGTCGTTGAAAGTAACATACCGTTTGTTAGCACGGAAATCGATCGTTCACGGAGCAGAAATAACCAGCGAGCCTCAGTAAATTCATTCGGATATTTATGTCTTCTTGCTTTCATACAATACTGCAACCCACGACAAGTACGTGATCTCTGAATTTATTAAACCAATTCTATAAATTAGCGGTCCGTAAAGCGCATCCCTGCTGTTTCCTTCAGAATTATCCAAAAAACGAAAGCTGTTTCATTTCTAGATACGGGATATGCTTGTATATCCCCCGGGTTGGACAATTGACAGGTCATAATTTGCTGAAATATTCGATCGTGCTAAACCAAATAATCTTTTTAGCACGAGTCTGTATTCCTTGCCAAATCCGAGAAAGACGTAAAAATTCTGAGCATAATTAATGAGTTGGATAATATTGCAAATGAACCAAGCTCTGCCTATGATTTCTTCAGACAAGCTGCCGCTCTCTGTGAACATTAAGACCACTTCTATCATTTCAATAAGGAGTATCGGTAAGAGAAACAACACAGACGAGAGGGTCACTGCAATCAAAGACAATGTGACTCTAATTTGACTATTATTGGTGTTTATCTGCGCACGGCCCAACTCGATTTGCTTTTTCGACCTCGATCTTATAACACAGAGAGAACGGGAATTAAGGACGAATACGATACAGAATGGTCCAAAGAGAATGAGCAAAAACAAAGATATGGTTCCGAAGATATTCAGAGCAAGTATTTCTCTCATTTCGCAGCTGAAATCATCTTCTCTAATTTCCTGAGATTCCAGCAGATGTGCCGTCTCCATCTCATTCCAGATCGGAGCAGGCATGCAAAGAACAAAACAAGCAATAATTAGGCAAACAGTTACCCAATTTGCCCTCCTGAAGGTACATAGGGACGCACGTCGAAGTGGATACACTACAGCTATATATCTGTCCACTGCGATAGCAAGAACGAAAACTGAAGAGAGAGCTTGGAAGAAAATTATCCAAATCATCACCACGAAACAAATGTCTCGATTACCGTACAAAATGTTCCTGTCCAGCAACTTGGTGATGACCTCATCTGTTAGTGTGCTTATTAGAACTAGGGTATCGCTTACAGCCAAAGCTCTGACGTAAACAGAGTAGGACATTCTAGTGTATCTCTCTGCACTGAAGAGAACAAGGATAAGACCATTCCCAGAAACTCCAGTGACTGCTATAAGTGCGCGTATAGTCCAAAATAGATAGACATCCATTCCATGATACTTTTCTTCTTCAGTTTTGTTCCACAACGAATCATTTTGACTGGCGTCAAAAGTAAAATTGGCCATGCTGATTGAAAGAAACAAAGTCTAATCCGAGTACACTTAGCTGGTAGTTGTTCAATCGCTTTATTCACTCTATTTGTTGGCCTCTTTCTGTCACGAATTTGATATATGCATTATTCTTCTAGACAAATCACTGTATACTAACTACTAACACATCAGTTGTTTGATGTGTGGTCCGTCTCAGACAACACAATTCATCGGTTCTATATGTTCGGTGTTAAAAAACATTTGAAACACTTTGGTGTTTCAATTATGTGTGGCACTAATTACTGTAGGTGATAGGTTTATCAGTTATATCCCGTATCAATCCCTGCATCCGGTAGGTGTATCAAGTATGTCCGGTACCAACACCTGTAGCTGATATGTGTATCAAGTATGTCCGGTACCAACACCTGTAGCTGATATGTGTATCAAGTATGTCCGGTACCAACACCTGTAGCTGATATGTGTATCAAGTATATATCCTTGTAGCTCACAATTGTTCCAGGTATGCCCCGCATGAATCAATGTAGCTAACTGGTGTATCAATATGTCCCGCATCAAGCCCTGTAGGGAATAGGTGTATCATGTATATCCCACATCAATGCCCGTAGCTGATACAGGTTTTGGTGTATCAAGTTTGTCCCGCATCAATCTCCGAGGCTGATACAGGTTTTGGTGTATCAAGTTTGTCCCACATCAATCTCCGAGGCTGATACATGTTTTGGTGTATCAAGTTTGTCCCGCATCAATCTCCGAGGCTGATACATGTTTTGGTGTATCAAGTTTGTCCCGCATCAATCTCCGAGACTGATACATGTTTTGGCGTATCGCGTATGACAATTCCCGAGTCTGATGTATCAACACCACTTTACATCAATCAATGTGGCAGATATATCCTTCAAGATTGCCCCACACGAATCACTGTAACTGATAGATGTTACAAGTGAATGGTTCACTGTAGTCGATGTATCAAGTATGTCCCACACGAATCACAGTAGCTGACAGATATATTCTGCATCAGCTAGGATATCCTGCGTCAAATACTGTAGCAACTAGGTGTTTCTGTTTTGTCTCGCTTGAATCACTGTAGCCGCTAAGTGTTTTAAGTGTGTCCCGCATCAATCACTGTAGTGGCTTGGTGTTTCTGATATGTCCCGCATTAATCACCGTAGTTCATGTGTGTTTCATCTTTTCCCCCGCATGAATCACTGTCATGTCTATGTGTTTAACTATGCCCTGCATGAATAGCTGTAGCTGTAGCGAGCTTGCAGTTACTGCTTGCTCTAATCTGCTCCGGTCTGAAGGCACAGATCCGATACTCAAGTTTTGACAGAGTGAAAACAATCGAACTCTCGATATATGAAGTGACAAATAACTCTCTCACGTGACCTATGATCAGACCAGCCTGCCTAGGTGTGACGGAAAACTTTCCCCTTGTACATTTTTTGTTGCCACAGAATAATCTTTGTATGTGTCAGCCAGAAGCTGGTAATGCTTTTTCGTATGGGCATGGAGTTTGAAACGCTCCCTGATTACTATTGTCTTGTGCAATTCTCTCGAAATAAAAGCTAATGTGGTTGAATACTGACGACGCGTTCCATGTGAACCTCGTTGCGTAAATCTAGTTTCGCACCATTAGACAGTCTAAACATACTTTGCAACGATGACTGTACACTCTTTGGTCGCTAATGTAAATAATATCGAAAAAGCCGTTTATATAATCGATTACCATTGGTTGTCGTAATTGGACGGTGAGGTGCATATTTACCGGTATGAATCGACAGGAGAACAAAGATAATAAATGACTTGGTCTGACGCAATGAATAAACGCTGTACATGTACATGGGATGCTGCATCTTCTATTTAAATTTCTATTAGAGTATAACGCTATAGAAAACGTATCCAAATGAATCCATTCTTTGACGAGCGCATGAAGCAAACCACATACAAATTAACTGGATAATATTTGCGTATAGGGTTTAGAAGTGAAGGGTTGAAAGCGCCCACTGACATGCAATCAGTCAATCGAAAGAAAATATTGACGGCTAACGCTTCGACTCGACAGGTAAAACGACGATACCTGAACAAATAAACAAGATGTCGACAATATTCCGTCCTGGAGTATAAAATTTACACTATCTTATTTGTACAAATGTCCAGACCAATCTTGTATGACTTATCAGTTTAATTGAAATGGCGGTTATTTTTCCGCTGTATCTGTGGCCATTCTATATAATAAACGAATTATCAAATATTTCGTCATTTACACATCTTATGAAATGTTAACTACATGAACCAACTGAAAACATGTGTATGTAGACAACTAAGCAACGGCTTCTAATCAATTCTTGGAGCGATTTTCATAAAAGCAAATTACACATGATTCTCAAATAGTCACATATGAGGACAACGCAAACTTGGGCTAAACAAATCACTTTGAATACAGGTATACAAATTACAGTTCTACCACATCCCATGTGTTTTACCAAATAATATTATTACATACAAGGAGGGAAGCCCAGGTGGCATCTATTTCCACTAGACGTCAATTAATAAGCGGTTTGGTGCGGATAGTTTGACGTCACGATTTTCTTCACGTGCCCGTTGCACTCTACCAGGGGGAGGGGGCGGGAGGGGGGAGGGGGTAGGCTAATCCGTGTACTGCGATATGACCATTGCATATGAAGTAATGGGTCCACATTAATGATTTGAAAATCCAAGGTTCAGGCTATAGTTGGAATGTTCTTGAAATTTATTAGTAATTATTAACATTGTTTTTTGGTCATTTTGAACATTACAAGCATGCCCCCAGCTGTCATACTGTGGGCTTGTCGCCGTGTGTATCGATTCCGGGCAGGCGACTTGCAAGTGTCGGTTGCTTCGATTAATTTATGGACGAACGTATTTTTTATCACGTATAGAGGTGCTAACATGATAACATATATTCCTTTGCACGAAAAATCTTCACAATTCTGCCGTTTGTAGTATAGTAAAATAGAAATAATTTCTTGTTTACTTTGGTAAAAGGCCTACGGTCTTCGTGATCGAACGTGAAGACTCATTCTGTTGCATGGCGATCTATCCTATATGTTTTACCGCAGTAAACAAGCACTTATTTCTTAATTATTACCCCGTGGGATAAATCTATGTTCAAACAACAAACTCACATGACTGCATATAAGCTTGTATATGAGATACATTTCCCAATCCCCTGGCCTACCTAGCGCATCAGAACCCTTTCCATTGGCTACAAAATGCTCAGCACAAATAGCATATGCAAATTAACCTATAAATCCAATTTTGCCCCATGAAAATACGGCATGCCCATACAGTATATGCCAACAATCTGAATTCCAAGCTGTGATGATCAATTTAAGAAATAATGTGTTATTTTACGCACGGTTAGTGTGGGAAAGTTTACGTGAAGCCCACGCCTTAAAATTTATAAACTTTCCCCGACTAATCGTGCGTAAAATAACGATTTAGCACGCATATGAAAACATTATTTCTATTCTATTGCACTACTCAAATTGATTATCAAAAATCCATGAAAGATTGGGAAAATATGGTAAACGTTCACAAACTTTTTCCCGTTGTTGAAATGTGTCTTCCGCCTAAGTTGGCAGCGTGCCAATATCAGTGGACGAGTTTATGTGGTCTCTCAGAAGGGGGTGCAGTCTTTCTGCCACCTGCGACTGTGAAGCATACATGCATACAAGCCTATTTGTGTGTCATTCTTAATCAATTTCACGATGGAACCAACAGTTAAACTTGGGATAGAAATTTACGTATTTATTGATAATATATAACAAATTTAATATCTTTAAATATCCGTATTCCCCATTTCGTTTGCCTGTCGGTCCCTGGTTCATTTCGTTTGTTAGTCAGATCTCTTAATTTCTCGTCGTCAGCGGAGGAAAATCTGCCTTTGTTCAGCTGATCACATTCGTGTTGTGTCTGCATTTAAAAGAGCAAGAAGAGATTCATCATATGAGTCTGTCATGAACTCTTCGATCTCCGCTTCTCTAGATAATTCGTATCTGAAAGCACGTCTTGTTTCTCCTGTTGATCTGTTTCTTATTGTGTAACACTCGTATGTTCCAATTGGTTTGTAAATATCTGCGATTATACATTTTCTGCCTTTAAAATACACTAAAGGTCCTACTGGCATGGTATACATTCTATTTGTTTATTGGATTGTACAGGCAGACGAGAATTTGTCCTGCCATTTATCATCCGCCCTGTGAAATGGATCCTCCAGAGTGAACACCTGTGCGTGTCAAGATCACGTGTGTAGATTTCATACGTCACAAAGTTCTTAACCTTGCTAAATCGTCTAATATTTGCACGGTTATCATTATGTAATAGGTGTAAGTGTTATAGACTCTTCAATAATGAATTATTCAACTTGAAGCAAAACTAATTCAACGTAAACTGTTTCATGGACCAATGAGTTGTCCTTGGGCTATAAAACAGTGCAACGCTTAGGCAGAGGCTCGATCATTCGTTTTTGCGCCACGTCACACATTTTCTAAAACGAGTTCACCACGGAGATTCAGTTCTCCATCTCTTGTGTGCTACCGCACGAAAGTGCACCCCATGGTGCATGTTTTTCATCATCTGGTGCAAATATAGCCGTTGTCAACCTCTTGTGACGGAATTGAGGGGACAGTCGGGTAATGATGGAGGTAGGTGGATAAACAAGTAGCCTATCAGGGCATATGTAATCAGATAAACGATGTGATCACAATCCTGTCTCTGGCGATTTCCGTAACGAAGCTAAATAGTTTCAGCTGTTGTGGGTATATTGAGTGATTAGCCCTCATTATTCCCTCGAATGGAGTCATTTTCATCATATGGTCCGTTGCGGTTCATTCAAATATACTGCCAGTATAACTGATGTACATTTCTGTGGATGGAAACTCAGTTAACCTTGCTGGCGAACCGATTCTGAACTCAGCTGAATACGGTATTGTGTGGATAATACGTGTATTTCAATGTTGATTTTTATAGTTAGTCTATGTTACTAGACGGCATGTAGTTGCCTGAATAATTGTATAGCAAGCGTCAGATCCGACACTCAAAATTCAGTCGTCGTCCACAAAGAATTTACGCGTCATTAGCCATTCTTTTATGTGAATTGCCAAACCCATGTGTATTGCCAAACTAGTGACAATGATTATTTATCAATACTGATCTCTACCATATTGATTTACGAAAATACCATGCCTTGTATACTGCCACACTCGTGATTCACAAATGTGAATTGTTAACCTTCACCATATTGACTTACAACAGGCATACAACAGGCATAACGGGAGCTTTGTATATTGCCACACTATTTTTAAAATTAACGTTTAAATTTAACTAGTGTTTCAGGAGAAATATTGATTTCTGTCAAAAAGGTTACCTACATCTGGCTCTGTGATAAGAGTTTAAGGATATGCATTGTATACTTGTATATAAGGAATAAATGTATCATATGCTGTGATAAGTGATGAAGAGTATATTTTACAATGTATTTGTCCTCTATATGGGGGGGATTTGGCTTAATGTCACACTCAAAGTTGTTTCACTCATATGGTGACAGTCAGTTTGGTTGGTGGAGGAAGCCGGAGTACCCGGAGAGAACCACCGCCCGTCGGCAAGTAACTGACAAACTTTCACACATGGACCAGCTGGGCTCGAACCCCTGCCGGTTCAGCGATGTGAGGCTAGCGGTCACCAGCGAAGCGCCTTAGACCACTCGGCCATCGAGGGCCCTCCTCTATATGGTGATAATATATCCTTTGATAATTTATATTAACCTGTTACATTCTATGTTCAGGTGTCTGCCACCAACCTGGCGATGATAATGATAAACACAACATCCATGTTGATTCTCTCACCTCCCCTCTCCCAATGAAATTCTGAATATCTCCAACTCTTGATGTCTGCAAATACTTGGAATATCTCCATCTGCAATTCAATAGATGGAGGCCACCCTGGACAGAGTATATTCATTAAGTGAAAAATGAGCGGGTCGTGTGGTGGATGTAGTGGACACGATACTTAAATGCCCCCATGTAGATGAACCAACGGTTAGTTCGTTGGTAACTTGGACGCACAAATCGTTGTTTCCTATCATTTATGTCTTGGCTTGCAGAACATATCTTGGACTGGGCATGGCCGTATTCCCCGACAAATACTCTGTAAAACATATGCGGAATAACGTGCTGGGATCATTTATCTCACACACGCATATGAGCGCGTGTGATGCAGGCTGACCAATCATGACGCTTGACACAAAAGCTGCAGACATGATGCACTTCACTAAAGTTTCTCCCAGATTGTCCTTGATATTTGAGTAAAATACTGATAAAGGTAATGATGTAAATTATATGGGAAAAAGAATCCCATATTAACTTCATCTCATGATCAAGTTATATGGGATCCACTTAGCCTAATATAATATGATAATCACGATATATTGCCATTATCCAGCTTTTTTTATTATTTCCAACTCCGGCAAAACAAGTTTTTTCCAGATAAATCAAGTGCTTTAAAATTGGTTAGTAGTGCATTTATTTCGTTGTGGCAAATAAAGACGTATATTCAAAGATATCTTAGAAAACAGTTGTAAACAGAGCATCGTGGGAAAGCAAAGTTGGCTTAGCAGCTGAAAACAATGAAACGCTGAAAGCAGTATCTTGCAAGTAAACTGTACACATAAACGGTAGTAAAAGTATAGCAAATGGTATGGTATATGTACATGTACACAGGGTGTTGTAATGGATCACAGTTCATATCTTACTAACCGAACAAGCAAAATAAAATTAACTAGATATTGTTGGTACAATAACACGGCCTTTCCAAGACGGGCTCACAAAGGTATTCTTTCGTTGTAAATCAAATTCATACCGTGTTACATATGCAATGTCGATATGATAATAATTGAACATCATTCGTTACCGAATATGCATAATGCATCATGGGCTTGTAGAGGGATCATCCGGGTTCGCAACTTCTTTCGTCATCTAAAACGACGTTCATTTAATTGCAATCGCGGGGTGACTCGGTTGGTCCAGTCGGATAATGAATTGGTGTGTCGAGTTACATACACGTCTTCACGCCTTATCAATGGAGATTCAATTAATAACTCTTTGAAACTGATCTGGTGTTATACAATTAGATGGATGAAATCAATTACTACTTAATATCGAAAGCGTTTAACCTGGCGGATAATACGCAAATAGCGTACACGAAGTGGGGAAAATGTTTTGTGTTATATCTTCAAAACAATTAATGTTATAATCTTGAAATTTCACAAATAAACACACATATATATAAATATATTCCCTCAATCGAAATTAAATACCTGTACCAGCTCAGTATCTAAAAATCGTGTGAAACAATCACGAGATTCAGTCGTGAGCCGGTTTACTCACGTATTCTGATGCGCAATTTTAGTCGACTGGGAGTCTTTACCTTCCTTGTACAATCCATTCGTATTTCATCTCAGAACATTCCACATAAACGGCGACAGCAAATGTTCACTCGTTTTAGGCACTTTATCCTAGACACCTAATGCCATACCTGCCGAGCTTGCTTGGAAAACAGCTATATTCGTACGCTCGTTGTCAGAAGAACAGGGGCGCGTACTTGAAGAACAGGCGCGCGTACTTCCGGCGAAGCAAGTTATTCCCCTTGTTTGCTTTCGAATACCAGTATCGCTGAGCCTCTGTCTACGCAGTAGTATTTCAAACTAACGGCTTTCTCGTAACTTTTCAAGTTTTCCACAATTACTGTTCTCGGTACTGAGCCATTGTCAGCAAAAGAACTCACTATTGGAAGTAACATGCAACACAGTCCGTACCTACTGCGGTTCAAGAGATAAAAGGTTTTCAAAAATGAGCCAGGCCCGTCATGTAACACGACATTTATTTTACCGCGAACACCGGATGCCTCGAGTGCTACAGCCGAATCGTTATAGCGAAATCGACAACGCCCATTGAATAGATGATATCAACATGTGAGCACGAACAGGGCGAGAGAACCATTTAACGGCTTATTAGTTCGGGAACATTATTTTTTCAATATCTGTAGACCTATCAAAGCTTGAAATTTCATAGACAAATACATGTGTATATTCCCTCACTAATACCTAAAAATGGTGATGATTGGATGCATACTTTGGATAAATCGTAAACAGAAATTGCTAATTATCTCCCAACCTTTCTGGTATCTTTCTATGGGTCCTACTTTTGTTCTGTTACGTCATGACCTACATTCATGTTCAAATTTCAACCCAGAATTCCAAAAAGTTTTCGTGTTATGGCCCTCCAGTCTCAAAACTGTCAGTGCCCATATCGTAAAAACCAAGGTCAAAGTCAGGTTGAAAATTCAGTGACGTCATACTTGTGTTATGGCGAACAAATGTACTAAATTCATGCAAGTTGTAGCTTTTGAGAAAAACACATACAACGCTTTTTACATTGTATGATATTCAAGGTCAAGGTCACATCGGATCGTTTTATAAGTAGCGCCAAAAGAAAGTCAGTATTGTACTCACTATTGTGTCATTGTTTTGTAATTGTCAGTGCGTTAGTTTTCCAGAAAATAGAAGCAGTATTTTTTGATATTTGGATGCATACCTCTTCAAAGTTCAAGGTCAAAGCGGAGTTCTGAGACAAGTGGTGGCCTTGTGATGTGTTGTAGGTCACGTGACCTTATTTTCAGGCTGATCGCATTAGCCGTTCAAGATTTGACCGCCAAACTTTGCACTCGTATAGAGACAAAGGTCACATTTACGGTCATATTCTTTTCGGTCATTAAAGTGTTCATTAATGCTAGGAGTATCAATGCCGCAGCTTATTTCGTTATAAAATAAAGAGTTTTGAAAAACATTAAAGGGAGATAACTACTTTTTCTTGTTACGTAACAATTCAAAATATAACTACAGCATGACCATATGTAAGACTTACCAATCAGTAACTTTCTTTCAGATATGTTCTTTAGTTTTGACTACACCGACGTCAAGGAAAACAGCACCAGGAGAGAGAGCTCGAAAACTGCTTGTGTGACGTACTTATTTTATTCGCTCATTTTGTTGGGTAAATCTTCAAACTTTTACATTCTAAATTCCAGCTGCATCATCTTATGCGTTTGGTCAATATTCGCAAAATGATATTTTTATTAGAAAAGCCCATAGCTCAATAGATCAAGGTCAAGGTCCAAAGTGAATAAAATCAATACTTGAAAAAATTAAATCATATGATAATGCAACAAGGAATCACTACAAAACAGTGTTTTTTAATAATATCGTGAACTATCGGCATGATTCATAATGCTGTGGATTTTTAAGAAGAAATGGGTGTTCTCTTGACTTGAACTTGCAATGGCCCCAATATGATCCAAATAAATGTAAATACTGTTGTTTGAGGCATACATGATAGCGTACAGCAATAAGAATAAACAAATAAAAACGTGTAGTGAAAACTGCCCACACCTGCATAAATTCTCCAGTGATTGTGTATCCTATATGATTTCCATAAATTAAGATAACCAACTTTTTCGTGAAAAACAATTTTTGAACCTTAATATCGTAAACAATTTTCTCCAGTATGGCTGGGTCATATACCGACAGGAGGAACAAGGAACTGCATATACATGTATCAAATTAGTTGTGAGGACAGTTATCAGTAGCAACTGCGACATGATTGTGAGCACTCCCCACCCTGATGAAATATACGTAAATTATTACTCGCAAACAATTTTTTATTCTGTATAATATCTTTATACATTTTTCAAGTAAGACAGTGCTGAAAAGGGAACTGCATTTTACCATTGGATGAAGAACCTGTAAATTACTTCTTTTGGAATTTTAACATTATATACTATTTTTTCCAGCATTATTGGGCAAGATATCGAGAGACTGAACACGGAAATACATATGAAAATGGACAAAGTGTCTGAATATTATTTCTGTGAATCAAAAGATACGGACTAAACAATGGAACTGAATATGATCATATCACTTATCTATATGATATCACAGATAAAAAAAACTATATGCCAATCGTCATTGCTAAATTAATGTTATTTGGAATCCTGTGTAATTGGCATCGGGTGATGGGTATTTGTCTCGGATCAGTCAAACTACACAAGGTGGCACTATAACTCGGTGACCCCCTGTCAAGATGACCATGTTTACACATGATGAACGGTCGATTTGATCCATAATAGGCTGCATTGAGCGATCACATGCAAGGACTTCACATTTGCTGTTGATGGCTTTCCTCATAGCTTCGAAATCTACGGTGATCGTCCTCCAGGATATTTGAAGTGTTAAACAGAATTTCTCTCAGCAGCACTTCCTCCCACACGGTGAGGACATATCACGGCACTTTTACAAAAAAAGCGGTGCCACAGTGTCTACTGAGGTAGAGTATCTTGCAATGGCATGATTGAAGGTTCAGGTTGATTCAGTTTGGGGAATGTCAGGTGGTGAGGTCACTGTTCTCTCCTTGTTACTAACAGCCGAGCATCTAACTCCCGAAGCAAGTCTGGGTTGTCTGATAACACCATCCTCAAGAATGCTCCATAGTCATCGCTACTGTACCCTTCCTGTACACCATATATAATTGGAAAACAAATTACTGATATTATCACTTATATATCATAACAGAAAATAACTGAAATCTATCACGTACAAAAGTAAATAAATAAACGAACAACGAAGGCTCTGAAGCTGAAAGTAGACTTTGAATAAATGCTGAGAGAGCCGCCATCTGAGGTTGAAAAGATGTCATCTAAACATGTGAGTAAATAAATAAAAATCAATGATTTGGATAATGATGTAATGAAAATAACTGAAATGCCAAACTATTACTGGTTTAAACAAACGTTTGAAGAATTTACAGCTACATGAATATTTTCTGCTAAAATTATGTTTAAAATCATCATGTTTGTGCGATAAGTAGAACGACAACATCAAATAACAAGACTGAGCGAGATGTGTGAAATAAATAACATAATTTTCAGAAATACATGTAGTTCCCACGTACATAAATAGTTAACTGTATCTTGGGTTTGTTCATGTGCTGCTTCCCCAATTTATTCAACTTTCAACTTTTGCTGAAAAAAAAATAATAGAATTGCATCGTTGATCATGTTGGCATTTAAACACTATTTAATATCGGTCCGTTAGTTTTTATTTCCCACGGAGAAACATTCGTTTTAGCATGTTATGTATTCTAACTACATGTAACTGAGATATTGCTATTTAATTTGTCATTTAGAAAGTGATCCTATACCAGTATTTTCGTTACAAATTTTAGTGCAGAAAATTGGTCGAGTCCAGAGTGGGATTCGAACCAGCGGCCCTCGGAGCATAGAAATATTATTTCATTGTCAACTTTTTATAATGAAAACCTGAAGAAGGATAGCATGAGTTTGTTTGTATAATATAACTCATCAAATTAGATATCCCTTTTTATCTTTATGCTTGAAACTCACCAACTCAAGGTTTTTACATTTTTGATGCATTTGTTGCAGTTATCATCACATTTCTCTCCGAGTGTTTTCACGGACATCGATTGATCCGCCAACCCGAGGTACAATTAAATGACGTGATAGCCACATTAGAACCGGCAGTGTCAGTATCGCGTCAATGTCAGTCCACAGGATACTTGAGGTCGAGAGTACATGCAGTCATATCGTGTATAGGAAGAGACTGAAGGCAGGAAACGGCGTTTGAGAGCGGGTCACCTGATCTCAGCAAATCCTACATTAAGCTGCCGCAAAAAATCTTTGGTCTCTCTTGCATCTGTCTGTATTTTTGAGAGGAGGGGGGGGCTCGTGCTGGCTCAGGTAAATCGACCAATCGCGATTGGTCGATTTACATAAGACACTGCATAAAAAAAACACAAAACTACATGCGAGAGCAAAGCCCGTTCAGATGAACTCTTATATGGGTATTTTAGAACAAAATTATTAAGTAATCACTGGGATCTGGCCACTGGCTCTCAACGTCGTTTTTTGCCTTCGCTCTCTGCCTATACACAGATAGCGGCATATACTCTCGACCTCAAGTAGCCTGTGGTCATTCCTTGGTGTTGAAGCCGGTGGACTTGTACATGTAGTTATTGTTGCGACAACTTCATGGCTAATGGCGGGCATGTAGTTTTGTACGTTTCTACCTGTTACTGGTCTGGAAATTTGCTGACTTGAAACAACATCTCTTCGGATATAAAACGTATATGCAGGGTTCAACGTTTGGGGTTATAATCTTCGTGGAAACATTCTCTTAAAATAGTATTCAGATCGCATGGAAGAAAGGTCGCAAGTAAACATGTCATTCTGACGGTCAACATATTTGACTCCACGATGGTCGAGCCACAAATTCGCATTTAACTTCTGAGTGAAATCTCTTCATAGAACGAATCTATTTCGACGAGCAGCCTTTTAAACTGTGGAAAGCGGCGAGGTAAGGTGGGTCTAAAACTTGCCTGTCTAATACGCGAAAAGTCAAAAGACCGTGCAGCGCTAGAGTTTGACCGCCGAGTCCTCGGCTAATCGACCGAACCGGAGTCAAGTCGGCGAAAAAGACTGCAAAGTTTTCGAACAAAAAACGTTGGAAAATGGTCAATCGTGAATTAAACAACGTATTTTAGAAATGTTTGCTATCTGCTGCCAGTATCTTGATTCATGTAACTTAGAATTGCACATGTCAAATAAGAATAAACTCGAATATCCGGGAAAACTCACACATCATCCACATTGTATTTGTACCGAGGCGCGATCGTCGAAGCCGAGTCAAGCGTCAGGCAGCTTTCGTGAACTGTTCTGAACAATAATGCCAGGGAAAACAATTTCGCTGGCATTTTACAATAAATTATGATCTGACTGACTAATAGGTATATCAGTATCTGTAACTAAAAACGTATATTAGTTATAATTATTTGTCATTCCTGTACCAGTAACACATTTGTCATGTTTAAATACAGAAACATCAATCATATAATTTGCTACGTGCTCTCATACAATCCTGAACAAAGTTACCTAAAGTTTTCACAATAATTGGATCCTCGTACAATAAAGGCCAAATAAATTTGTTTGACATATCGAGTTGAGAAAAGTTGACATCCATGCTATCACATTTAAATAGAAATTTGTCCCGAAAATTATCATATTTATTACATTCCATTAAATCGGAACGAACACAGAAATATTTTACCCAATTGGTTAACCTGATTGGTTAACAAATATAGTTTCAAATTCGCATGGGATTTATATAGGGCTAAAGTCAGATATAATGTTCCGTGGTACTATATCTGAGCTTACTGAGGTTGGGTACGTCACATAATTGTGTGGTACTCGAGGCCGTCAAGACCGCATTGTCGACTTTTTTGTTTGGTTTCGTGTGGTTTACATAGATGAAAATCTCGATTAAGCCGGCGATGAAACTCCAGTAAACGGATAACGAAATGAATCGATAAATCATGCTACAGCCTCTGTATCTCAAGAGAACCAGAATACAGGTAAGCCGGGGTTTTCAGCTCAAAAATTCGTTCAATGTCACGGAGATATCGATTTATGACCGATCTGACATTTTTTATGGTGTTTTTGAGATACGTTTTAGCCAGACCCACTTTCTCTTCCACATTCTTGTAATTTAACGAACATTTTACTGCTTTCATACAAGTAAAAATCGAATAATACAAACAATTCTATAACACTTACATCTATTACACACTGATAGCCGTGCAATTATTACACGATTTAGCACGGCTAAGAACTTTGTGACGTATGAAATCTACACCCGTGATCTTCGGGAGAATCAATTTCACAGAGCGGGTGATAAATGGCAGGACAAAGTCTCGTCTGCCTGTACAGTCGAATAAACAAATAGAATGGATACCCTGCAAGTTTAACGTCAGAAAATGTATAATCGCAGATATTTACAAACCAATTGGGACATGCGAGTGTACACAACAAGAAACAGATCAACAGGAGAAACAAGACGTGCTTCCAGATATGAATTATCTAGAGAAGCGGAGATCGAAAAGTTCATGAGAGACGCAGATGATGAATCTCTTCTTGCTGTTTCAAATGAGACACAACACAAGTGTGATCAGCTGAACAAAGGTAGTTTTTCTCCGCTGGCGACACAGGCCCACAAAACAAGAGTTTTGGGGGGTGTGGGCGGTGGTATTAGGGTGAAGTGTCGACATATAGGGACTACATGCTTTATATAAATCCACATCAAGGTGTGAAACGGACTTTGGGAGAATCGAGAAATAAACGGTTTACCGCCAAACAAAATACATCAGCATATTCTACAAGTATCACTTTATATGTTCCCGTCGTCAAATTATTAAATTTGTGTAATTTTTTACCTTTGCCGGGTGATTCAAAATCCAACGTAACTGTCCATCCATCTAGGAACAGTTAGATTATGGCGGGCTTCGTTCTCAATTCTGATTGGTCAGTTGCGACACGCCTCCAGCAAGAAAGGTCACGCACTGATCAGCTGTCGCGACTGACCAATCAGAATTGAGAACGAAGCCCGCCATAATCTAAACTCTTCCTAGATGGATGGACAGTTACGTTGGATTTTGAATCGCCCGGCAAAGGTAAACAATTGCACAAATTTACTAATTTGACGACGGGAACATATAAAGTGATACTTGTAGAACATGCTGATGTATTTTGTTTGGCGGTAAACCGTTTATTTCTCGATTCACCCAAAGTCCGTGTCACACCTTGATGTGGATTTATATAAAGCATGGGATTATATATAGAGACCCCATATTTCGACACTTCACCCTAATATCACCGCCCACACCCCTCAAAACTCCTGTGGCTGGCGATGAGAAATTAAGAGATCTGGCTAACAAACGAAATAAGCCAGGGGTCGACAGGCGAACGAAATATGAAATACGGATATTTAAAGGTATCAAATTCGTTTTATATTATAATCAAGTCTTATAAATAAATGCATCTAAAGATTACCCGTTACACCAACCACTCTTGAGATCAACAACTGCCACGGTTCTGCTTGAGGCGAGTATGTCTATCATTGATGTGATGTAGGTTACAGGTCACAGAAATTACAAACGACATCAAATGTTTGTAATTTCACATCTGTTCCACAGTCATCACATCTTCGTGGGTTTTTCCAAAATGCCAATGTTTCCAATAGCACCATGAACATACATTTCCTTCCTAGTTAAATCAATACTGCCAACATCTTTCATTGTTTGAGAAAAAGCTGTAAATTAATATTTATTAAAGGCGTAAATTTCTCTCTCAAGTTTAACTGTTGGTTCCATCGTGATTGATTAAGAATGCCACACAAATAGGCTTGTATGCATTTACGTTTCACTGCGCCCCCTTCTGAGAGACCACATAAACTCGTAATTTGATATTGACACCCTGTCAACTGAGGCGGACGGCACATTTCAACAAAGGGAAGAAAGGTTGTGAACATTTACCATATTTTTCAATATTTCATTTTAATCTTTGCTGATAATCAATTTGAGTAGTGCAATAGAATAGAAATAATGTTTTCAAAAGCGTGCTAAATCGTTAATTTACGCACGGTTAGTGTGGGAAGTTTATAAATTTTAGGGCGCGGGCTTCGCCCTTGCCCTAAAATTACAAGATGAAATTTCTTTCTTAAGTTTAACTGTTGTTTCCATCGGCAAATTGATTAACCCTACCTGGACTGGGCGATTTTGGGTGTATCGCAGCCTGAAAGGGGGGGGGGGGGCGGAAAGTGCCCCCCTATATATTTTTTCTACCACTAAGTTTACAGCGCTGAAACTTACCACACAGTATATTGGGTTCAAGCTCTACCGGGTAATGTAAAACAATCCAAGATGGCCGCCATCATGACGTCACGGTGACGTCATCTTCTCGGAAGCCATTTTTCGGCCATTTTGGAATCGATTTTTCGAAATTTTCATTTTTCCGATTTTTCTCTCGAGAAAAGTCAAATAAAATGTAGAATAAATAGTTTTGCATAAATAAAATACTTTTCAATACCTTCAAGGCCTTTTAGGCAAAGAAAATGTGAAGAAATGGAGCGAAAAGACTGAAAAACACGACTTTCGCGGATACTACATGACCACCATTTTGAATTTACCCATGATCCTCTGCCCGGGGGTAAAAGAAAATATGCTCAAAATGACTCCAATAAGATAAGCTCAAAAGTCACCAAGTTTCAGTCTCCTCGGTCTTGTCGTTTCGGAGCAGCAGAGAAAAGTTCACTAGGGGGGCACTTTTCGCCCCCCCCCCCCAGGCCAGGTAGGGTTAACAAAGCGACACAAATAGGCATATATCCACGTAATTTCCCAACAGCTGACTAAATCACACCCAATTTGAGAGGCCTCATAAACTCGTCCACTGAGATTGGCACGGTGCCAACCGAGACGGGTGCATCGTCCGAACATTTGTGGACGAGTTTTTTTCAAAAAGGGGAGAAAGGTTGTCAAACTTTAAAATATGTTTTCAACCTTTTCATTGTAATGTCTGTTGATAATCAATTTGAGTAGTGCAATAGAATGAAAATAATGTTTTTATAGGCGTGCTAAATGGTTATTTTACGCATGGTTAGTGTGGAAAAGTTTATAAATTTTAGGGCGCCCTTGCCCTAAAATATAAACTTTCCCAAACTAACCGTGCGTAAAATAACCATTTAGCACGCCTGTGAAAATATTATTTCTTAAATTAAACACAATTTTACACGGGTGATGAAAAAAATGCCGGCCTACTGAAAAGAACAAATATGACCGCTGCATATTTTCTAAAAATATCACAAGAACCAAAGCTGCTAAGTGTGATGATTTGTATCCCAGCCTCGCTTCTGTTGCAGATGTCCATGTGGACATATTGCATGGCATAAACACACAGCCCCTGGCACCGGTTTGAGCGATATTAGACACAGCTATTCAAGTCGATTGTGTAATAAATAGCCTTATGAAGTCATCGTATGGAAAATGATGAAATATGTGACCGTCAGATACACGAAACGGCCCAAACGGGGAGGCCGACGCCGACCAAGTTCTTCATTCTCCACCACGTTTACCAGTCAAAAGACTATAATTCTATGTAATACTCTTGTTGTGAAAAGTCATACAGTGCCCAGGCCAGGGTGTAACTTTTACGTCATGGTGAGCATGTACACGCGAGAGTAGTAAGGAAAGCGCAGGTACGGGCGAATTCGCACTCGATTGGATGAAAAGTACACACCTATATTCCAGCCCATAGGGGTAAGTAGTGGTATGTGGCCCTCTGAGATGCATGTAGATTCTGGAATTAGCGAGGGAAAACAGGTCACGCGACCATGACGTCATAAGTAGTAGACAGTCGGATTAGGTGCGCACTTGGGCCTAAGCGGTTAACCCCCTATACACTAACTCGTGTTCTGGCACACGTAGGCACCGTCGTGATATGACTGAAACAATGTTGAAAACGACGTTAAATCCTACTCACTCACTCACTCCTACAATAACCCACAGGAGTGTACATGTCGACCTTGGGAGCAGGGTGTCGTCATGAAGCTCTCGGGGTGTAGACTACGATCGGTGTGGTTTTGTTTATAGTATTTTTGGTACAGAATGTTTGCGAAGGTTCCAGATTACACATGAAAATATCAGTGTGCTGTGGAGAATATTCTAACAAGCGCTAGTGTGAGCAGGGAAGCCCTGGAATGCTCCGGGCAATTTTGGTCGCCATAATTTGGATTTGTGGATAAATCCAGGGTGGCATCTCAACTAAATTGAAAAGGCATATGCTAAGGATGACAGAACAACTGAGAAAACTTCAAGCAGATTTTTTTTAGTTTTTCTTCCCCGGGACCTCTCTCTTTGTACAGAAACGCAACGTGGACTTGACGGAATCTGAATATCGCCAGTAATACACAGGTGCCTAGAGGGTTAAAGCCCCAAAAGCCCCGCTTGAAATGTTTTTTTTTTAATAAATGCCTTCTATATATATCTAGCAAAACTTTGTATGTGGAAAACCCCGTCAACTTGCTACTGGAATTTTGTTATTGGTTACAAACGTAATCATGTCCATCAAAATCTGAAAATCTCTAATTTCGCTATCTACATTTGTCAAACATGTCGCCCTGGAGAATGGAATAAAACAAAACAAGAAGACTAACCTTTCTAACCACTTGTCCAACTGGGATAGTTTTAGCCCTCATTACGAATTAAAATCATAAAATTCAAATTAAAAACAGCGCTTATGCTGCTTGTGGGAGGTGTGATATGTGAAATTAGCATTTTCGAACTTTGTCGTGCATTTAACGAATCATTTGCATTATGCCTGGAACAAATTGATTTCGATGAGAGGAATTATTGTATTCTATAATTCCTGATAGAGATTGGTAAGAGATAACTCCCATGCATGATGTGTTTCTTATTCAACTTTATATGATTCGATATTTCCTTACATATATATAAAAAAGAAAGAAAATAGGCAGTGAATGCGGATCGATATCTTTGCTTCCATGCTTCAGTAAACTATCCAAGATATCAGTAGTTTGAAATGAGTCCTTCGAGAAACAGTAGCATGAGCAGGTTCAGAGAAGTTCATGGAAGAGGGAAGGGGAAAATGACTTCATCGCCAGAAACGGTTTAATCACCGAAAATGACGTCATCACCGGAAGAATTTCTGAAAAGGAGCTGGGTTCAACAGGAGTTGTAGTACCAGTTCACCATCATGATCATCGTGCAAGAGCGAGAACAATCAACCAGTCAGAAGCATGTATATCGCCATGTTTGACCACGTAGCTATAATTGGTAAATAAACTTTGGTCATGCTTAATCACTAGACTATATATGGTATAATCCATGTTAATTGTTGCTGAAAAATCTAGGCAAATCGATTTCAAGTTTCCACTTCATACTTCAATTTACGTTCGGAGTGTGAAAATTTCACCAATCAAAATCCTGTATACGATCGCCACACCATGGTTGACAGATCAACTTATAGAGAGATGGATTTATCCTAACCGTTTCAATGCAGTCATCATATTGGTGCAAATGTATACTATCTAGTGTATTTATATGGTAGTGGTAGGATAAAAAGTATGAGCAAAATCCATAAATTAACTAGATTCGAATAGCTAGACGGCACTGGCACTCGTCCAACGGCCTATACCACTCACCCTTGCATAGTCCCTAAACACGCAAGACGAAATGGAAATACGCCATTCCGGTGTTTATGAGTGTGTCTATTACAAATTATGTACGTTTCAATGGCTGAGTATTCGAATTTCAGCATCCGCCCATCTCTTGTGATGAAAAATTGGATTTTTGTTTTGATTTAATCTTACTGCGCAACTCCGCCACACTATCTGATATAAGAAGAGAGGCGATGGTCAATGAATTCTAGCTACTCTAATGCAAGGATGTATTTGCTTCAGGTATAAGGTGAGGTAACTGTTTTGAATTTTAGAGATTATAACGCTCATGCACAACTTATCTATATCATATTGAGGCTGTCTTATTCAAGTATATCTTAAGCCAAAAGACAATCCGTAAAGTATTCCAACGACGACATGATGTCATCAAACCGGGAATAAGGTTATACATTCGATATCGAACAACATTTCAGAGTTAAACTCTAACTATAAGCAGTGTGGACATAGAAACTATGTGAGTGGTTGAACTGCTAACAATATAAGGGATATAATAACAGACTGAAAACTATAGTGTGGTACGTTTTTTATTGATCAATGGATTATACGACGTTTAGAATTAATATACATCAACATGCTTTTTAATACAAAATGTATTCCGGTGAATCTAATCTATTCATAAATGTATATAAATATTTATATTTCAACCATAACAGTCAGTTCCACAATGTTCATAAAGTTTTATTAAATACATAGGATTATAACGCATATCCTCTGTTTAAGTGATATATACTCGTAACTGAATGAAGCCTTGTTGAAGATCACCCTAATTGAACCAGGGTGGAAGTGTCCTTCTGTATAGTTCATGCATCTTCTGTACAGCCTCTTCAATCACGTCAGATCCTCGACTTGTTGTGGTAATATCTAATCAATTTATCTTTAACCTTTGCCTTTCAGACGATAAATAAATGACAATAAGATGACGAGTCTTCTAGAATGAGACAACGAACTGATAAGAAAGATATCTTGCTTGTCGATGGCTTCCTTGAAACGAACGACATAGTCAATAGTGATAAACTTACATTTCTCTCGTGCTCCGAAACGGAGAGAATTTGAGAGCTGAAATTCCGATCAACCCCATGTATCTCAAGATCATCATGGTGTTCACACTGCAAACATCATTCCCCGACAAACAATCATTTGCATTTATTCACATCGAAGTAGGGACAAGCACTCCGTATCTGACCAAAACAATAAAAACAATTGGTACTCCAGGCTTTTCTGCATACTTTTCTTTTCTTATTCGATTATTAATCCTTCCAACGTTTGCCCCTTAACCCTTCCTGGCCTGGGGGGGGGGGACCGAAATGGCTCCCCCTACCAAACTTTCTGCGCTATCTCCGGAACGACACAAAATGGAGTGCTGAAACTCCATGACTTTATAGCTTTTAATATCGGGGTCATTTTCAGCCCATTTGGATAACCTCCCCAGCAGAGCATCATGGGTAAATATCACCCACCTCGCTGGGGGTCTAATAACACCCCAGCCACCAGTCAGATTTTTGGACCGGATTCGGGGCCTTCGCGCATATCGCCGGAAGTGACATCATATATAGTAAAATAGATGTTTAACGAAAATTTTGATTACTTTTCAAGTCTGCATAATACCTCCGTTGACCTAGTGTTAAAAAGAATTATCTGGAGATAATTTTCCCTGTTTATCTGGACAGAGCATATGAAAAGTAGTTCGCTCATGTGCAACACTAAAGGAGTCGTTTGGTCGGATTCAAACTGAACCGTGCGTTGGTTGGTTTCCCCTATACGTCATAGCAACGTAGTAAAGGTCAACTTCCGCTATTGGAGGCAGGGATGTTATTGGAGCCTGCGAAATGGAGCATGCGCTGTGGGGAGGTTGGGTAAATATAAGATGGCGGCCACGTGGGGTATCAGAAAAATGATATTTTTGTCATATTTCTTCAACATTTCTGCTTTTCTGCAGAAAGTGCATAAATAAAAAATTCGAAAAATTCGACCGAAAAATCGACCAAAATATGCCGTTTTTCAAAATGACGTCACTGTGACGTCATCAAAGCGGCCATCTTGGATTTTTCTTACATTTTCTGTTAAAGCTTGACCCAAGGGTATAGTGTAGTAAGTTGCAGCCCCCTAGCTCAAGGGGTAAGAAAAATAATTACGGGGGTCCAAGGACAGGCCCCAAAGAGCCCAGGCCAGATAGGGTTAATATTGATTGGATAGTCGTATTTGACACAAGACATCATGTATTTATGTATACATGTAAACATAGAAACTATATAACTGTTGTATTATGATCTGATGTGCTTTTGTACAGAATAACTATGCATGTAATTATCTGGTATTAACTGCCTCTGGTGTTATTTCTCTGCAGAGTAATCCTGTCGTATTATGGAAACTTATCTGCCTCTTTTGTTGTTTGTTTTTACTTAGTAACTATAAATGTTATATTACGGTAACTTACGCGCCCTTGATATTTTTGTACAGAGTAAATATAATGTTATAATATGGTAATTGTTCTACCTCCGTAGTTGTTTATTTCACAGAGTAACTATTAATCCCATATTATGGCAACTGCCTCTGTTGCTGCGTTTCTTTCACAAAGAAATTTTATGATATCATACCTTACCCTAGTGTTATTTTTGTACAGTGTAAATATTAATACCTCCCTTTGTAGCTGTTTATTCACAGTGAAACTATAAATAACTATACCGCATCTGGGGTTATTTTTGTACAGAGTAATAGGCGAGCGGCCGGGACCCTGCTCTGAAGAATAACATGCAACCCCCGTACACAGATGCAAATTATATAGCATTTGAAAGCTTAGACTCTCTTATTTCAGATGAGGTAGGTCTTCTTCACATTCCAAATTCTCCGGCCCCGCTAATGACATGGTCATTCAGTCAAAGAAAGACGAATTTCTCGCAAACAACGTCAACAAGCAGTAGTTCATTACTCTTATGAGTTACCAGTTGAAAAGGGCGGGATGTTTCCTACGGAGATGCTTTTGAAAGCATCAAAACTTTCGTTGGTGATGATATTGACCTGTTAGTTCTGCTCTGTTTTCATGCAGACATGGATGACAATGACATCTACTTTCAGCCAGAGTGAAAAGAGAATGCAAGGAAACGGATAGTTTGGAATGTCAAGAAGACAAGAGCTGTGCTGGGAATGTAAGTCTGCACAAATTTGCTGTTTGTGCATACCATTAAGGGCTGTGACACAGTACACTGACCATATGACATTGACAAATGTGCGGCCGTAAAGAAAACAACGCTCAATGAGCTATTTCGCCAACAAGTTGAAGTGTTCAATCAGGCCACTGGTGGTCCCGATGGAGATTATCTATTGCAGGTGCTTGTGTGTTTATACAGTGGTAACCCTGACGATACAATTGGCTCCCTGAGATACAAGCGTTTCTGTGACAAAAACGAACCATATATGTGCAGGTACAAAAACCACCACCAATATCAGCATCAGCTAAGTATCAAGGTTCGCGTGTTTAGAGTGGAAAGGGGAAGACCATCCATTGCAGCCACAAGAATGAGGGAGGACAGCTTCTCTCTGTGAAAACTGAACTGCCACCATTTCCATTGACACTCTTTTGAGGTTATCAGGAGCAACTACAAGAAAGATTGCAGCTGAAGATGCATCTGTAGGAGAATGGCCTATATGGTTGGAAATTTAAGATGAATCATGATAAATGACATGGTAGAACGTCAAGTTCACATTTAATCTAGATTATTATTTGTTTCATAATTATATGATATCTTAGGATCTTCATAATTATTCTTCTTTCGTCAAAACATATATCTGACATACAATTGTGATAGATCATTAATGGTTTGCATAGCTGTATTTTTCAACAAGGCACATGTTGTGATAATAGAGAGATATCTCCATGAGTGGGTTTGTGGAAATATTGTCTGTGAGAGTTATCGGTTTAAGGAAAATATATCACAGCTTGTCATTTTATTTATTTTGGGAGAGAATTCCTCTTTCAGATGATTATGCTAAAGGCAAAATTTTTAACTGACTGAATATTACCATGTATAATTCATATGGCCTGATGCTGAACTATCAGTTTGCTATCTGCGCTTATGAGCAAATCCACCGGAAACACAAATGTTTTCACCACCATGGCATATTGTACCCTGGATCATGTATTAATTGGATTTCTGGATGATAAACTGTCCTTATTTACGGAAAAAAACAATATTCTACTTTGCTTATATCAGGAATAATGGCCTTCTATGTATTATAAAATGGCGTATCTATGTTTTCAAAAAAATGTATCTTCACCAAATAGATTTTGGTAGACTTTTAGTTTGTTGTTCTGGGCACCTATTAGAAATGCATACCAGTGAAAAAAAATCTGTTGCAATTTGTTTTGGGTCCAGCTACAAAAACACAGATAGATTGCCTGGACTGTCATGAAAATGGTAAAAAGTTCAGATTTAGAATGACCCCATACATCCGCCATTTTGAATTTCTCCATTAACCCTATCTGGCCTGGGCTTTTGGGGACCTGTCCAGGCCTGGGGGGGGGGGCTGGGGGGCCGAAATGCCCCCTCCCCCTAATTATTTGTCTTACCCCTTGAGCTAGGGGGCTGAAACTTATTACACTATACCCTTGGGTCAAGCTCTACCAGAAAATGTGAAAAAGTCCAAGATGGCCGCTTTGATGACATCACAGTGACGTCATTTTCAAAAACGGCATTTTTGGTCGAGTTTTCGGTCAGATTTTCCGAATTTTTTATTTTTGCAATTTCTCCACAAAAATTAGCAAATATTAATGTGATATGAAATAAAATAGTTTTTGCCCACTTTTCATCGCGGAAAAGCAGAAATTTTGAAGAAATATGACAAAAACATCACTTTTCTGGTACCACACGTGGCCGCCATCTTGAATTTTCCCATGATCCTCTGCTTGGGGGTTATGCAAATAGGCTCAAAATGACCCAAATAAGATAAACTATTAAGTCACGGAGTTTCGGCTCTCCATTTTTTGCCGTTCCGGAGATAGTGCAGAAAGTTTGGTAGGGGGGCCCTAATGGCCCCCCAGGCCAGGTAGGGTTAATATTTTCGTGCAAGGATATTATTTTAGGCTGAGTATAACCTTGATATGATAACGATTGGAATGAGTGAAGTAATGACCCATTTCATTCACGCTTAGTACCATGTACAAGGTTTTCTTATAGGAACAAGAGACAGGTAAACACTGAAATTTCGCGAAAAATACTTCAAATGTCAACTTGAAATTTAAGATATTTCCCATGCATATCTGTTTGTAGACTTTTAGTATGTTATTCTAGAGACCTTTTGGAAATGCACTGTAGCAAAAACAATTCTGTTGCAATTTGTGGTGGGTTAAACCTCAATTTGACTGCACTATATATCAAGACTGAGTGGATTCTGAAGGTCCTTGGCAGGGGGACTAATAAGGCATAAGTCGTCAGGGTATATTAGGTGGTTAAAGAAGACTCCGGCTACATTACATCTTAAATTGGATGTCGAGTTCATGTATGTAGACATTAAAGAACCGAAGAGACAGAATTCCTCCTTGGCGAACTCCATTTCCAGCAGGGAATCTTCCGAGAAGGCTTATACCTTTGGTAGCCATGAATAGTCCAGTCAATATGTGACAAAATTGCGCCTTTTTTCATAAAAGCATACAATTTTGCATAGAGGTACATTGTGGCCTGGGCAGCATTTCTGGATATGGAGCCATCGCGAAATTTCCTATGTAGATCACAGTGGCATTTTTCAAAATGGCCGCCAGAAGCCCATATTGTCATACAGAATCCTGCTCTGGTTTATCTGTTTGGCAATATTTTTGTTGGTCATTTGTCAGAATATTGATAGAAAATCCCATATAAATGGTCATAAAAGTCATATGGTCACAACGGTCATCTCGGATTTCAAGATGGCCTCCATCTGAACCTGATTTCAGTCAATAATTCATTAACCACACAAAATATGTATACATCATTTCTGTTGATACAGTTATTTTAGGGGTATAGCACGGCGAATATTTCACAATAGTTATGGTATTACTGGTCACCTTGGATTTCCAAGATGGCCGCCATATGAGCCTTATTTTAGTTCATAACTATATATCTATTTCAATGACCTCCCGGGAGGACATTATCGACCATCTCGGGTTTCGAATTGGTGACGTACTTCAGGAAAACATTAAAACAAATCTTATTAGCCAACGAAGTTATAATCTTGATTTGGAAATAACCCGATTGTACCAGATTATGCTCATAACATCAACATTTCCGATCCACACAAGTACTAAATTATAACTATGCCATAGGGAGATCCATACGTACTCAATAGTCTTCAAGAATCTTCAAGTGTATGTAAGTGCACATGTTCTCATCATAGATAGGCGTCTATGTCTTCAGTACTATTACTATATATGATAATAGATAAAATTGTGAATACATAATATACACTCTCCCCTTTTGTTACAATATTACAATCTGCATAGAACATTTCATCCTGGTGGTACGGTTTTTACCTGTCCACATCATGTGAATATATCTTAGAATCCGAGAAATAGAAACGCATGGCCTGATAGAACTAACTGTATTACAGAAAAGACAAACTACACTTCTCATGCGAACTTCCGTCCCCTGGAATAAAAGAGACACAGATTACATACGACGGAAGGATCGAATGCTAATGTGAACTCACATCATCTGACAAAACACAAACCAGAGGGCATACAATCGAATAGTCGACGTTTTGAAGCGTATATCCGTATAGTTTACCTAACACAATAATGCAACGACGTTACGGTAGTCCAAATCCAGGAAGTTGAAAGCTACATGTTTTTCGATTTTGAATTATCGTCACTGATGAGCTCATCAAAGCGGGGAAAACATTTAACGATGCTGACAAGACAACACGATTTTCATGTCATTCAAACACAATGAAAATTTGCAAAACACACAAGGTGCTTAAGCGACCCCTTGAGCTCCGAATTAGTTACAATACGAAACGTAATGCAAGTGACTTGCATTTTAAAAGATGAATGGTATTAATAACCAAACTCAAGAAACCTTGAGTGTAGATGGTAACCCATAAGAACTTAACTAGTTTCTGTAGTAATGGTTTGCGACGTGATAGAATTCGTCACATAAGCACAGTATCTTGTATCGACCCACAGTTCACAGTTTACTTCACTAGTATTAAATCAATATATACATCGAGGTATAGATATACAGACATAGATATAAACTATCTATACAGGAAATTACGTATACTTAATAGGCTTCTAGACATATTTCGTTCAAAACATATACGTCCACCCTGATGAGAAATTGTATGGGCATAAGCTGGAATATGCGAAACATGATAAGTATTTTTAAGCAATGGCCTCTCGAGAGAAATTTCCAAGTTGAAGAGCGTATGTTTTGATGTGGTGAACGTAGCTAACAAAAGTTGTAAGTGAAAAATATTAAACGGCCAGATTGCTGCATTGATTTTGTGGCCCTATACATCATTCACCCATCTCCAAATTGAAACCACTAAGTTGAAACCACTTGTGGGGCATCTCTATAGCGACATCCCCTTATTCGCATAGTAATTAGAATATGATTTATATGGACAAGAGCCCGCTGTAGTCAAATCGATATGGGCACCAGCTGATTCCGTCCGCTATGAAAGAGATATTGCCAATGGAAACAAACCATGCTGTGTTCACAAAAAATGAAATGCGCTGGAGGTAGAGCTTATCATAGCATTCAATATTTTTCAATCGTATCTGTCCCCATTTAATGGCATTCTCCAGAAACTCGGGAAGATAAGAGTGGACATAATCTCTCTCTCTGTATCTCTTTAGCTTTTCATTTCAGGTTTATACAGCTCGTTTGTTTGATTCAAAACGCCATAGGTACTTTCAAAATGGCGCCCATGACGACCCACAAAAATGCATAATTATTGATGCTGAAATGATCGTAGAAGAAAGCATAAATGGAATACAAATATTTTTTCTGGATTTCCACTTTTCGAATAAGTACATCTGTTACCACACCGTTGAGTTTGTCCCAAGATATTTTTAATGGATACAGTTAGACACGCTATAAGCATATTCAGCCCAACCTCCTATTAAAACATATTTGGATCTTAGTGCAAATATAAAAAAAAGTCTTTTTCGATAATGTATTTCTTTCAACGTAATTCTTCACGTTTTGATTACATGAAAGCGTACTTTACTAATTTAAATGACCTCATGTAATAAAGATCTATCATAGAGAACCGTATAAATCCAAGAAATTATGGACAATATTAAAGTCGCTTCAGTAACCATCCCGACAAGACTATGCTGAGCCACCAAGGTAAATCTGCTCGCATTCAACTATCTAACTCTGGAAATGTTTAGTTCTCTCGCTTAAAATTGGCGATAATGCTCCGAGCAAGATAATGAAGCGGTCATAAACAGCCGTGTCTCATGGCAGCCATCTTGAAAAATGGTTGTTACAGCCTACAATAACCTGGTGCCAAATGACTCCATATCTTATTGCTCTCCCAACGCCATGTCTAATTCCGTGTGAGCTTTGGTGCTTTAGGAGAAAAGTCCGTCGAAAAATTTACAATATTTCGTTGACTATATTTTCCTAATTTGCTCATTATCTTTATCAATAATAATATTTTCATTCTTTAATTAATTAAATATTACTGTCTTATAATACTGTGGCAACTATTCTGCTATTCTTGTACAGTTATTCTGCTTTCAAACATCAAATGCAACGGAGTAGTGTTGGAAATAACGCAAAAATGGTTATGCCTAAGTGACTCAACATGATAATCTGGCCGTCATTTTGGAAAATCTTGTGAAAAATATCTGGTTGGCTATTTTTACTTATTATTTTAAATATACTGTCTCATAATAATTTAGCACTGCAGAACCATTTTGCTTTCAAAAATGAAAAAAACGCAGTAGAGTGGCTAACTAATACAAAGCTATGTGTGCCCAAGGTGTCCGAATTAAAAATCGGGAGGCCATTTTGGAAAATTATGGCAGCCATTTTGGAAATCCGAGATGATTGTTATTACACCATATCTACTGTGAAATAATCGTCGTGCTGAAACAATAAAATATTGGTGTATCGACAGGAATGATGTCGATATATTGTGTGGTTATTGAAATATTGAATGAAATAGGCTTCAGATGGCGGCCATCTTGAAATTCAAGATGGTCGATTCGGTCAAATGATCATTATCGTTTGTCTACCTTTCATATCGTATTTTCCATCAATATTCTGACAAATGATCCAAAGAAAAAGTCCCAAACAGAAAAACTATTGCAGGATTGCTAATGCTATATTGGATCCTGGCGGCCATTTTGAAAAATGGCCGCTGTGATCTACATAGGGAAAATTCGCAGTGACTCCATATCCAGAAATGCTCTCTACGCCTCGATGTACACCTGTGCCAAATTTCATACTTTCATAAAAAAGGCACAATCCGATGAAAAATCTGCACATGTTGACTGGACAAGAAAGGCGCAAAAGGACGCCATTGCCCACGTGACGTCGGGTCAAGCACCGGGTCATGCTTTAACATTGGCTCTACTGCAAATTCCGGAAAATAATTATCATTGTGACTTTCAAAATACTAAATATCCAAACAATTTTGAATATGTTATTGTCTCGGAGTTAAATAGGCATTTGCAAACACAAATCATCGCATGTAAATCTCCGCGGATAAAATAATACAGCATTCCAATGTTAAGAAATGGTTCGCTGTCTAACCTCGGCGTGACCCACATCATGGTAGCCATGAAAGGCGCAAAAGGACGTCATTGCCCACGTGACGTCGGGTCAAGCAGCGGGTCATGCTTTAGCATTGGCTCTACTGCTAATCCTGGAAAATAATTATCATTGTGACTTTCAAAATACTAAATATCCAAACAATTTTGAATATGTTATTGTCTCGGAGTTAAATAGGCATTTGCAAACACAAATCAACGCATGTAAATCTCGGCGGATAAAATAATACAGCATTCCAATGTTAAGAAATGGTTCGCTGCCTAGCCTCGGCGTGACGCCAAATGGGTCATGACGTCGTTTGCAGCCTTTTGTCGTTAGAGACTTCCATCTCGGGACTGTTCTATTAATATTTATGATACATAATCTCCAATATTATGATCTCGCTTATTATGTGTTTCGCACATGGTGTCCGGGCAGAATTATCGCTTCTAGAGATATTTCTGCAGTAGGTATTGAACCATACCAATATCACAGATTTATCTGCTCTGACACATTTCATGTGTACGCTGTTTACCAGTGCTATTTCTTCTAATGTCTTCTGTGGTTTTCGAGGTGTCAGGATAAAATTTTCGCTCATGAAGATCTTTTGTAGGTATTGAAAAATACAAATCTCAATTCAATTTTATCGGATTTGCATATTTCATGTGTATTCTTAAACAGCGCTGTTTCTTATAGAGGAGCCAAGTCGTCATTATTGTTGTCTCTCTTCTGTACTGGAGGTCCGTCGTTAACTGGAGCTAGGAATTCGTATAGGCACGGTTGATGAAGAGTATTCTTACTACTTTAATACCAGGTGTTACAGTCTGGATCTCAGCGGTATTATTCTCATGTAAGTCTCGAAACATGCCAGAATCGTTATACGAAAGACATACGAACAAGATCATGTGAGCATATGGCCATTCGTAGGTAAAATCCGTATTCAAGGTTGAAACACGCCAGGAACGTGTGTATGTTAATGTGTCAAAACAGAAAATCTCTGATTTCCTGCAAGACAGAAGCGGTCAACAGTTTTCAATGATGACAGCAAGACATCATGATGCTCCAAAAATATCAAATCCGTATCGCTGATGAGTATTCTTAATCTATATGATACACGTTGTAAAGTCATTATCTAGAGTATGCTGTATCTCAGTCACGCTTTGATTGTGGGGTTCATCTGAAAACTATGAGGATTTTGAAATTCATAGGTTCATACGGCCCCTAGCCCCGGGTTAAGCGAAATTAGATACAAGGTACGAAACGTACCGCCATAGATCTTGCACGCTACGCTCGTATTTTGCTATCAGTATGCGATATGTATCGTCAAATGTGAGAAAATTCGAGTGGAGGCGCTTGATGATATAGCCCACTTTTACAAGTTCATTAAAAACAATGAAAGAAACAGCATACACATGAAATGGGTCAAAGCAGATAAATCTCGAATTGAGATATATATATATTGTCATGGTATTGTAGTCTATTATAGACAGAATGCTTCTAGAATATATGACGCAAGCTTGTTTACGTGGTTAATCACGTCGATCTTTCTAGAACATTATCTAGGCCAGATGATGTAATGCATATACGAGAGGCTTTTTGATTTGGTAGAATGTACTGGGTCAGATCATACGTCAATGCTGTATGTTCTGGAATGATCTCGAATGCCCCGTAGAGTATAAATAGTCCAACGTTCAGTGATCGAGGAGGGAATTCAAACGGTTTTTCTGTGGGTGCATTATACTGTCTTACCTTTGTCTGAAATTACGGACTGTTGGATTGTATACTCCGGTGAACTGACTTTTGGCGCTGTGTTATCTACGTGATTGAACTGTCGGAGATTGGACCATTTACTGGAACTGTAAACGGCTGAGCGGTGTTGGCCTATCAAAATATAGAACAGCGATTTGTGCGGCACGGACTGTATAGAGATTTGCACGTCAACAAGGACTGTGAAATATACACCGGTATAGCATTGAACAGTAAGACTATATTTCTCATTTATTTGTTGTATTGAACTTACTTAATTTGTATATGATTTTAGTATTGTAAATAAATATTTGATTGTTAATCCTTGACTTCACAAAAGTTTTCTGTTACGTTTTTTTCAATTATCGTTTATGACGTAACAATTTCAATACCTACAGAACTCCAGAAGCGAGAATTCTGTCCTGACTCCTTTGATCTTATGGATCTTGGAAACTACGGACGACATTAGAAGAAACAGCGCTATTAAACAGCGCTACAGCAGAAACATCACTAGTAGCGATAATTCTGCCCCGACACCATTAACAAACTGTAATAATCCTCTATAGCAGCACATATGTGCGAAGCACAGAACAAGCGAGATCATAATATTGGAGAATATATATCATCAATATTAATTATATTGATGATTAGGCTTGACCCTTGTTGAGAGTTATGCTTGGAATATACAGAAGATATACTCCCCAAAATATCCGAAACAACTGCTTTGAGATACACGAGTACATACAGTGATGTCCTATACTCAGGCTGTTGTACAATATAGAGTCAGAACATACCTGAAGAGCGTATTTTCTTGTATGATATTAAACCATAAAAGTAGGTTTCCAAGAACTTAAGAACATACTGTTGATGTGACAATTTTAATATTAATTTTGAATGACCACCTAAATAGTTATGAAATTTTCAAGAGATGAAAAATCAGCGACCTGTAAAGAGTAATTTATAGAACACTTCATCCACAAATCTTATTAAATGTAGTAGATTACCAAGAACATACTGTGGGAAACATGTAAATTGCAATAGTGATTAAGAGATGCCCCCCCCCACTCACAACGATAATCAAGATAACCTTTGATATTGATATAAGAGATAAAAGGAATCATTGAAATATATACATTCAGTCATAAAACATATTTATCAAGTTTTTATCAAGTATTGCTGAAGTCAGATGTTTGACAATCTTAGATAAACGCTCAGTAAACATTGGAAATGTATAATTTTGACAGATACTTCCTGTTCACATATTCTATTCTCAATGGTAGTGAGAATCCTTATATAGCCTGTACTTTTCATGCAACGATATACAATATCGGTGGCAATAACTTGATACAATTTTGTGAATTTCATTACATTACTTAGTAAGGGGTCACGTCCAATCGATCGAGACGGTTTCTCGATTAACGAGTAAAACCGATAAATATCTCGTCTCGAAGGGTCCCGGTTTATCTCTATCGATTGTTGTCCCGATTTGCTCCCGCTTTTCTCTCGAAGTGGATTCGAGAGTGGATTCGAGATGCCTCCAATGAAGGTTTAAACATCCGGAAGGTGTGCTCTCTAAATATACCATTCTCTGTGGCAGTGAAGTTAATCTCGGCGAGGACATATGCATTAAAACACGGATAACGAATCAGGTTGAACGTGATTCATTTAATGTTATTTTGTTTTCCCGTCTAGAGATTTGCAGTCGCATACTTGCTCGAACAGCGCAAGTTCACTAAGTGTTATGTATGGAAAGAAAGAAACATCAACAATTGAAATTGCATAAGGTGGCTCATTAGTGTTCAGTCAGACATATTTCGAACGTTTTTTTAGAATTGGAATCACTATATGAGATACGCCCAGGAACGGCGCATGGAAATAAATTTTGTTATTAAATTCCCCTGAAAGTATATCAGAATCGGAGATCTTTATGACAATAATTATTTGATAGAATCTTGATAGAGACTTGAAAATTATGGTACCACGTTTTGCCAGATATTTCTCCTGTATTCAGAAATACTTGGGCTTTGAAGACCACGGGAACAGCAGTTAATTCACTGGAAATCTGAAAATATAAACATAAACGCTCGATCGAAGTGTTTGAGCATTCCCTATCAGCCTTTCACACAGACAAAATGCGGTATCGTCGATATGGAAAACGCAACATTACAAGGGTGTGGCCGTTGGCCTAAAGGCTGATTGCACTCTGAATTGACAGGTAATTACTTTCATTATCCGGTTAATTTGCTAGACACATGAAATCAGCAAAAACTAATTGAATGTGAGTATATAAGCCCCGTTTCTTTGTTTCTGTTTCTTTCAAAGAAATTAACCTCTCTCTATTCACTATTATTTCATCAGACCGACGGCTGTGCGCATTATCGACACCTCTACTTCCGATTTTCAGAATTTCCCCTCACCTGCAGGCAAGCTTATATCAGAAATAAACTTTGTAGATATAATCTCCTTATTTGAACTATATCACATTGTGTTAGCTCCACAGCAATAAAGAATATATATAGATAACAACTTGTGCTATATACGCCAACTTCTAAATGTATATCAAAGATAATTAACATAACTTTAATTATTCGGTAGAACCGATTCCAGTTTGGGTCAAAATAACTTTATAGAACATTAATTAGCGCATGCTTCCATGTCATTATTATTCAGCTGATATCTAGTTGACGTGTCATTTATTCCGCCTCGGATACTAGTCAGATATTACTATCAATTATCGATGTGAGAGCAGGTAGTTTAATTATATTGATAAATTTATATGGATAAATGACACGTTTTCTTTCAGTTTGATTCAGTAAACATCATGACATATCGATCAAACGACTATATCGATTAAACGTTCATTATCATGGGAAACATCTTTAAAAAATCTCGCTGTCGAGATTTTAATTTGAGCCGTGATATGCGTTTACGACGAGCGCCTCCAAAATATTGTACCCGCGTAATATTCTGATCGTCTGAGAAGCTAAGAAACGGCCAAATTAATGGCAAGGATACGGACATATGGAAACCGGGATCCCTTTCGAGATTACCGATCAAATTCGTATCCATCTCGAAAGCCGGGACGTTTCGATCGAGATAGAACCGGAAGCAAACCGGGAGACGTCGCAAGGGGTCCCGCTTCTGCCCTCCCGGTTTCAGCCGAGAAATTTGTCGATCCATCTCGAAGGCATCGAGAAATTGCCTCGATTATTTGGACGTGACCCCTAAAGAAACCATAATTGTGTACTTAGAAAATATTTCATTTGGAACTTGGAGATTACCCCCGAGTGACGTCATGATTTAACATAACTGTTATATTTCGATTCCCCGTTTATTGGTGGGAAAATTTCTACCTCACGACTGTGCATTGGTGTAAAATTAACCCTACCAGGCCGGCCAAAATGGTCCCCCTCCCCCTACCAAACTTTCTGCGCTATCTCCGGAACGACAAAAAATTGAAACCTGACACTTCCCGACTTTATAGTTTATCATATTAGGGTCATTTTGAGCCTATTTGCACAACGCCCGGGCAGAGGATCATGGGTAAATTGAAGATGGCGTCCATGTGGGGTACCAGAAAATTGATGTTTTCGTCATTTTTCTTCAAAATTTCTGCTTTTCCGCGATGAAGAGTGGGCGAAATTTCACATTAGATTAATAGTTGTGAGGGCATCTTCACATTTCAAGTTAAATACTACACTAACGTTCCGTCATTTACCTTGCCCTAGTGATTAGGGTAAATTCGTCTAGCCGTAAACGCACGTGATGTCATATAGCCAACCAAGATATGACTCTGCCAACACTTGATCTCCAAATATGGCAAGCGGTGGTTGTATTAGTTTACAATCGGGAAATGTTCATAGGCCCTATGCCCCTCGAGTAGCCAATCAAATTTGAAGTTTGAAGAGAACATAGAGGGGTGCTTCTCCTAATATGAAACCAAGGAATATTTATAGAGCTATGACATCACCTGATGAAAACATATGTGGTGTTCGCCCAGGGCAACACGTTGACATGGGAATGCGAAGATGGTGTGAGGGCTGACTAAATATTTTATCCAGGAAATTATAGGTCAGGCGCATTGTACCGTGACCAAGAAGCTGTTTAGGCCTGTATATTAGAGTGGGGTTCGAGACTTTGTACATTAAAATTCGTCACGGTTGGACAGTATAGGGATGTCAAATCCTGGGATTCAAATTAATGTATTTATCGTGCTGCGTAGTCAGGTGATTTTATTCAGTATCTTTACGCGCACTAGTGTATACATTTACAAACTGATTTTTCAACCTCGATGTGATTTTGATGTGGATAACCTCCACCTGTTTCTTTGTAGAAATCATTGGTCACAGATGGAATAAATTTCCGGCCAGTGCACGAGATTAGGAGGTTACACGCTTGTGAGAAGTCAACATCAAGTATGGCGCGAGAATCTGAAACTACTGCAGTCCGTTTCCTTAACCGATGGGGGAAATGACAGGGGAAGCAAGTACTACTACTGCTCCTGACTTACTTGTCGATGTCCTTCGTAATCCTATCAGTTGTGATAATAGGTAAATCTCTTGTTTCATAGTCATTGGTGGTGTATGCTGGACTGGGGGAAAAGCTTGTTGAAATAATAGTTCAGAGAATAGTGTATACGTTATTT
>JAVTVY010015293.1:0-67839 GCA_036873755.1 Hanleya hanleyi
CAAATCGAAACAGAACAGCGTGTATCCATTAGTCATCGCGACTGATCATATTCCTTTCATCCTGGCTGATTTGACCTGCCGCTGTAAACAGACTCTGATAGGCTTGAATGAAGTTCAGCTTTAAGGTAGTGGCTGGGACCTGCTGTTCGTCCGCATGCACTTCAAAAAAATCAATACTGAAATGTTTTAATTTCCCGAGTAGGCTCCACTGAAACTGGTACTTTTCACATAGGCCAGGATCAATCCGTTGGCAGTTCCCCCAAGACCAAGTTTTCTTTGTTGATGCTCATATTCCCGGCAGGCACGGAGAACACTTTGTTTGCACACGACGGATAGGGTAATGGGCAGGTTTTCTCTCCAAGGTTTTGAAGTGCCAAAATTACATGGCTGCATTCGGTTTCACTTTTCAACTGAGAGTTTTTAGCCTGTGGGCCGTGCGAAAACGGCGTTTCTATGTAGACCGGGCAAGAGTGCGTGTTGGTCGAGTTACTAATGAGTTACCTCAGCGAAATGTCCACCTGCTGAAACATAGAGTGCAGCCAGAGATTCGTCGGGCCCACCGGTGCAGTGACGACGATTCTGGACCCATCCCCATTGACGATCGTGGATTTGATATCCAAGTACATATGGGCTAAATCCACATAGGCCGTATTTGTATTGCTGATGGTGAACTCGATGGGCCCTGTTTCATTGATCCTGGAGAGCGGGAGATACTTCACTCACAATCCCCGTTCTTCATTGATCTGTGTAGGCTGGACGGTTCACAAATAAAATTCACTGTTGGTGGTACTCTAGGTGGATTAAGGGCATATTTACGCAACGATGTCGCGGGTTTTCGATGTGCGTCCTCGATGGGTCGGTCGTCGACTGGTGCGCAGTCTCGGTGGTGCAGGTAGATTATTCCCTACGGTTCGTTGTGCTAATCTCCTTTGGCTCGACGTTTCAGTTTTGACGATGCTCCCGGGCACATTCCCCAGCCAATGACCTCTTTGGATGCGTGGAGCTGCGAAGACGGGTTGGTCACTCTCGGTTTGTTGAGTATAATAGTCCATATAGATGTGCGCATCGCACTCGTAAGGCACCTTCGTTATACAAGAGCGGGCTTGTCGAAAATATAGTGTGACCATCACTTTCTCAATCTCGAATGCCAGAGGTTGTCCTGTGTCATCCCTTATATCGATGATGATGGTACTTACATGTATGTCAGTCTGTCGCACCGGTAGATAGAGTACGTGGTTAAAACTCTTCGTGACCAGATCTCCGTATTCCCCTTGCACTGGGCAGACGCGGAGCAGGGTCGCATCGATATCGCCGACAGTTTGACCATCCACCGCATCTGAATAGACATAGGGCCAATACAAGCCGGTCTAAAGATCCACCATGGCCTTTTCCTCGTGTCCGACATAGTTATCCTTCTCCAGCTGAAACCCACGGTCACTTTGGTCTGGTGGATGATCAGGAACTTGTGATTCCAGTCGAGATTCGCAAACGAGAAGATATTTATTCCTTCCGGACTCGAGCTCTTGATGTGGTTAGGCAACGCCTGGATGAATATTTGCGTGTATGTACCAAATGAAAGGGTACTGGATATCCACTACGCCACATACACAACATCCTGGAAGATGTAAGGAATGTGACAGCTGCGTGACATGATGGGATAAGGTGTTGTTGTAAAACAACCTAGCCGAGCTATTACTCAGTAGTGCGAGGTAAAACATGACGACGGAGCTTTCCTGTTGCCGCTGTTGGTTTTAAATGTTCCCAGGCCCTGGGACTTGTTCTCGGCGTCGTGATGACTTGCTACGTGTCACGGCTCTCGATGGGGCGTCGTAGCCAGCAGTGGTGTTTTAATGTGTGTGGAAGGTTTTCGTAAGGATCGTATCAGTTGTTGTGCTTTGGGTGGTTCCCACTCGGCTTTCCAGCCCGTGGGAGTCGCGTCTGTCGTTGTGATTTACGGAGTGTGTGTACTAGAACTGCCGTAGTATGTCCAGCGCTGGTGGTTCCCCATCAATTCTTGTGGTACATGCAAACACCCCCTATCCTGCAGGATCCATGTTTGACCTGCTTTGACACATCCAGTCATTCACCACCTGGTTCTGTACCAGTAATTCGCCTTTATCATTCCATGTCAAGTTATGGCTGTCTTTTCCCCGCTGTAATAAAAGGTCACCTTGGTTCTTGAACGACGCGGATATACTCTTTGATGGCCCCGAGAAAGCCGCCTTGTAAGATCGTTTTCCTTCTGCCCTTGTGGGGATAGCTTTCATACCAAGGACTGGAGACCTGTCTTATGCCTGACCGACTCAGCCTTCTGAGCCGGAGTCAGTGGCACGTTCTCTTTTAAGACGTTATGCCCGATTTCACACAGACAAGGTACAAGGTCAGGGTCTGCGCGTGGCACAGTAGTCCGAATCAACTCGGGTGGTGTAGTCGTCAATACACGAGGAGCGTGCTTCCTTGCACGAGCGGACATCCTGCCCAACTATGCCGCAACCGGCTATGCCGGCTAGTTGCTGAACATCCCATCACTTCAGAGACATGATAGTGTGTTTCATTAAGTTTTTTTTATTATCTTCAGCATCAAGCACACACACCCTAGCTGGGAGAGCCACTCTGGATATGTTCACATCATATTTTTTTTGCAGGTACATATTCGGCCGATGATCGGAAGTGTTCTTTGAATCAGCGTGCCATTTCAAGCGATATTTTGCTCATGCCCAGGATAGGCGGTATAGCTGCCGACTGTGAGTCATAATGACAGAATGCATTAGGCCAATAGAACAACAGGGCGAGTTTTCATGAGAGTAACAAGCTGGAAAACGGAGAATTCCTGGCGGTCAATTTCTACACGAGGATTTTGGAAGAAAAAAAATCATACATAAAGTTTCAGATATTTTCAGCATGTAAAATCACTGTATTCAGAATGTTATGGCAGTTAGAGTGAGCGAGACTGTGAGTGGGTGAGTGGGTGAGTAAGTACGTGATTGAGTGGGTGAGTGGGTGAGTAAGTACGTGATTGAGTGGGTGAGTGTGTGAGTAAGTACGTGATTGAGTGGGTGAGTGTGTGAGTAAGTACGTGATTGAGTGGGTGAGTGTGTGAGTAAGTACGTGATTGAGTGGGTGAGTGGGTGAGTAAGTACGTGATTGAGTGGGTGAGTGTGTGAGTAAGTACGTGATTGAGTGGGTGAGTAAGTACGTGATTGAGTGGGTGAGTGGGTGAGTAAGTACGTGATTGAGTGGGTGAGTGTGTGAGTAAGTACGTGATTGAGTGGGTGAGTGGGTGAGTAAGTACGTGATTGAGTGGGTGAGTGGGTGAGTAAGTACGTGATTGAGTGGGTGAGTGGGTGAGTAGTAGTACGTGATTGAGTGGGTGAGTGGGTGAGTAAGTACGTGATTGAGTGGGTGAGTGTGTGAGTAGTAGTACGTGATTGAGTGGGTGAGTGGGTGAGTAAGTACGTGATTGAGTGGGTGAGTGGGTGAGTAAGTACGTGATTGAGTGGGTGAGTGGGTGAGTAAGTGCGTGATTGAGTGGGTGAGTGTGTGAGTAAGTACGTGATTGAGTGGGTGAGTGGGTGAGTAAGTACGTGATTGAGTGGGTGAGTGTGTGAGTAAGTACGTGATTGAGTGGGTGAGTGGGTGAGTAAGTACGTGATTGAGTGGGTGAGTGGGTGAGTAAGTACGTGATTGAGTGGGTGAGTGTGTGAGTAAGTACGTGATTGAGTGGGTGAGTGTGTGAGTAAGTACGTGATTGAGTGGGTGAGTGTGTGAGTAAGTACGTGATTGAGTGGGTGAGTGGGTGAGTGTGTGAGTAAGTACGTGATTGAGTGGGTGAGTGGGTGAGTGTGTGAGTAAGTACGTGATTGAGTAGCTAAATTGGAGAGTGAGACAGCGAGTTACAGTCACCGAGACAAACAATCCTTGATCTGTTCTCATTTTTTTATCTGTTCTTGTGGAAAAGGTTCCATTTTTTTAAATATTCGAAGTGACTCTCCAGTGATCGAATCTGGGTCTGTCGCTTGCAAGGTGGGCGTTATAGTACAGTCAGTGAGTGAGTGACGCACTGACTGATTGATTGAGTGGGTAGAGATATATAAAGTGGTAGTATTTGTGAAGCTGTGGAGTGAGGCTGTAGAGTGACGTGGAGATGACTTCACATCCGGTGATGTCACATCCAGGCCAAGGTCTAATCCGGGTTAGAGTTCACTTCCAGTCACGTGTTTACACGTCACGGATGACGTCACGCATGACTATATATATGCGGATAAGTTTCCCGTCCATATAACTTCTCAGTCACGTCAATATAATATCCGGTCATCTTCGAGATTATCCGGTAATCTTCGGGACTGTCCGGAGGGCAATTGAGCTTAGAGGTTCCGTGCCCCGTCAAGGTTATAGCCATACATACAGGAAGAGATAGCCTATGCATAGCTATACATGAAGCGATACTATGGACACTGGTCAGCACAGCCAGTACAGCGACCCGGTCACCGATCCGTACTGACCGGGATGAACGTTGTTTTACTTCGGTGATCTGACGTGAACTTAGACCACTCGGTCCGTACATAATAGGGAAGGTTGAAGATACCAATATGCACCTGACTAAATTACCACGCCGTTCTGCCACAACCCCACGAAAGCTTCATTATGACACCCCGGCCACACGGTCCATTTGGACCAGAAAAATCGTCCATCCAAATGCTCATTTTCAACTGCGCATGTACAGATTGCCGGCACTATCAAAACCAGTCCACTCTATCCAGGAAAGCTTCAATATGACACCCGACACGGTCCATTTCGTCCTCGGGTAATGTGGGGTGTGAACATGAGACTGCGCATGCGCAACCGAACGAACCAATGCACTATAAAAACGAAGGTAATTAGCAATGTGGGTCATTCATCACGCTATATTTCGTCGACCATGTCGCCAGTCCTACACGCGCTCCTTCCCCTTACATCCAAGGAGGTGGGGTTACACGTCTATGAGAATGAAGTTTCCATCCTAGGAGACAGGTGTGATGGATAACAATGTACTGGTGATTAGTGTCCCTTTTCATATCCTTTTCTATTTCAATCAATGTCGGACACTTGTCTCCAATGTGGAGAAAAGATGTCCTAGCTAGGTTAGAAGATAAGTGTCGGACACTCGTAGCCGCCGGATATTCTTAGCCTTCACACCGGAATGTCTGCTTGTCGGGCTCGGAGCCCAAGTCATAAACGGTTACGCTACGCCGGGACCGCTCGAACAAATTTAAACGGGTTGTGAGAGTTGAGCTCGATGGTGACTTCATCCACATGGAGAATGCCATTTAGAAACACCGTGGGGCATTCGTAGCACGCGTGGGGCGTTAACAGGCCTTCACCAGAAACTTCACCTTAGACCTTGATCTTTGGACGGCCTTCGAAAAAGTGGTTTGCACCGGACGATCGGTCAGCCGTTCACACAATGAGCAAATTGTCAATCGCATCAAGGGTGCACTCCAGGGAATCGGCAAGGGTCCGTATTCGGCCACCAATTGTCGTATAATCTTCAACCCAAATCAATTATATGTATATATTTTCTGAAAGAGCATGAATAAACTATTATTTTAAGACACAGCACTGATATGTTATAGAAAATGATCTCGAACATCCCCCTTCAATCTTGCTACGTTTTTTTCTGGAAAAGCCGTTAAAATGGTGAAAAATGGTGAAATTCGGCTCAATTTCCTGAAACATCTGTAAGAGCTATTTCAGTTAAATATCTTTCTCACGGTCCCAGGTCCAGTACCAACTTAAAAAGGCGAAAAAGTGCTCGTTTTTTTGTCAGATTTTCTCTCCGTAAATAGGTCCTGATTTTTAGGCACACCCAAGCGGCATAACTGAGGCAGGAGAAAATTGACACCATGGCCCCAATGATCGTGTAGACGAAGGTAGCCATCGATCAGTATATGCCCTTTTGCAGCGTGGATAATTCTGAACATGATGGTATTATAGATATAAACTATTAACCCTACCAAAATTGCCCCCTCTACCAAACATGTTTGCGCTTTCTCCGGAACGACAAAAAGTGACTTTAAAAAGGTCCCCGAGGCCCGCCCCCTGTACAGACCTTTGGTCTTTGATATATGTTGGCATTTGTGGGAAGTTGATGCTGGGTCGACATCGGGCCTTACAGACTAGTCTTTTGTGTTAAATGCTGTCATTTACATCTGACGACGATACAGCTCACCAATCTCCAATGTACGAGTTGTCACAGCGAAACAACAGTAGTATATAAGGAGTAAATGGCGTTAACAGCGCTTCACTGCGCATGCGCAGAACCTGTTGTGACGTCAGAATTGGTTTTGTGCGCATGCGTGTGGTGCTGTGGTGGGTGGTGGATGGGTGCAAGATGGCGGCACATGTGGTGGGTGGTGGATGGGTGCAAGATGGCGACACATGTGGTGGGTGGTGGATGGGTGCAAGATGGCGGCACATGTGGTGGGTGGTGGATGGGTGCAAGATGGCGGCACATGTGGTGGGTGGTGGATGGGTGCAAGATGGCGGCACATGTGGTGGGTGGTGGATGGGTGCAAGATGGCGGCACATGTGGTGGGTGGTGGATGGGTGCAAGATGGCGGCACATGTGGTGGGTGGTGGATGGGTGCAAGATGGCGGCACATGTGGTGGGTGGTGGATGGGTGCAAGATGGCGGCACATGTGGTGGGTGGTGGATGGGTGCAAGATGGCGGCACATGTGGTGGGTGGTGGATGGGTGCAAGATGGCGGCACATGTGGTGGGTGGTGGATGGGTGCAAGATGGCGCCTAATGTGGTGGGTGGTGGATGGGTGCAAGATGGCGGCTAATGTGGTGGGTGGTGGATGGGTGCAAGATGGCGGCACATGTGGTGGGTGGTGGATGGGTGCAAGATGGCGGCACATGTGGTGGGTGGTGGATGGGTGCAAGATGGCGGCACATGTGGTGGGTGGTGGATGGGTGCAAGATGGCGGCACATGTGGTGGGTGGTGGATGGGTGCAAGATGGCGGATTGTAGAAAAACGTATAAAAGGAGTGGATTTTTAGGGAAGGGGTGTATTCATTGCACTACTCTGTGTAGCACTCTGACTTACCTGCCTACCTGACCAGCCTGCCTGCTTGCTTCACCTTTAGCCAGTCATCCAGCCTGCTTGCCTACTTGTATGAGCTGTGGAGAACCTTTCACACTATTTCATTTTACCAGTGCAAATTCACCAGACTTTTACACGGTAGCAGTTACTCACCAGCCTGAGCCCATAGTCATGATGAATTCAGCCGACCTAGTCACGCTTCAAAAGAACCGTCCTCGCCTCGTTGATGAGATGCAGCATGTGGGCGAATTATGTGATGTGCTTATGGCCGATAACATACTCCTGAAACAGGGTGTCGAAGATATCATGGCGGAGAACACCCCTTCACGACAAAACAGAGCTCTCATCGACGGTCTACTGCGCCGTGGCCCCTATGCATTTCTAGCCTTCGTGGAGGCGCTGAAGAAGACGGGAAATGGAGAACTAGCGGATCTACTTGAAATTCCCCTTGTAGATGATGATATCTTAGTCATGGATACCACCGAAGAGCGTACAGCTAGCAAACGTACGCACACTACCCCAGAGAGTACACCTGCCAAACGCGCTGGACGACCCAAACGCCCCCGACTAACACCGTTAGAAATACCTGAGTCAGTGGTTGAGCAGCCAGTAATACCCCAACAAGTGCCTGTGAAACAAGAGGTGCAACTTCCTATGTCTGTACAGTATATCAATAACATTATCCAGCAAGCCTACCAGGCAGCCCACACGGACATTTGGGAGCTCTCAGCCTATTTAACTGTGAGTGTCAAAGACGAAGAAGTGCATTTTAATGCATCGGGCTTTAACGACAGACCCGGTAAGCATATTGCCATGACCTTAGACACCTGGCAAAAACTGGAGACCCTTGATTACGCCATCGATGCTGTTATTCGCGACCAGGGGAGTGACGAAGCGAAATTTCATGTGGGTGACGACATCTTTGTGAGCTGTGCCTATTTCAACGATGAGCTCCTCGTGCATATCCGTAAATGGAAAATGCGGTTAGATACGCAAGAGCGTGTACCTTGTCCTCAGGGTGTCACTTTGAAATTAACGGCCTGGCGGAAGTTGCAGAGTCTCGCAAGTACAATTCGTCAAGCTCTGGCTTACCAGGTGTCTGACTATATTTATCAGAAGTACATCGACACAGTCCTGGATCTCATCAGACCTCAAATTCCACAGCACACTAGTGTACCCTCATACGCACTGATCACTGAAGCACTACAGGCTGTGACCGAGACGCAAATTGCCCTGGGAGTGGAAGCTGCCTGCCCTCCCAAAATTCCACGTGAAGAGATTATTACCTACATTTACGTGCACCAGGGACGGAAAGATGATGATGAATTCAAACAAGTCTTGTTGCAGAACTATTGAACAAGTGTTCAGAACAAGTGTTGAAAAACATTTACCGTATTCTTACACATTCATTGAAGTGGCTTGAGAGCGTATAATTGTATTAAAAATTCAGAGTGTTTTTTTACTGTTAATTGTATTAAAAAAATTCAATACTCAGATATAATTGTATATAAAAATTCAATACCCTTGTGAACACGTTCATTCTATTTGTGTTAATAAAAATAGTAGAAAATTAAAAAAATGCTTGTTAGTGTTCATTCTATTGCTTGTTAGTGTTCATTCTTTTTTTAAATTGCGCAGAAGGCCGATATGTCAACCCCACACCCAGTCCATTAGATGCCCCTTCATGAATGCTTCACTTTGATACCTCACTCGACCCCATCGGTCCACTAGGGGCTCCCCTAGCTCCAAAAAGGCTATTTTCATACCCTTCGGCCGCCGCGCATGCGCAGAAGGCCGATATGTCAACCCCACACCCAGCCCATTAGATGCCCCTTCACCTAAGCTTCAATTTGATACCTCACTCGACCCCACTCCCCCCAAAAAAAAAATTTTTTTTTGCTCTTCCATCAACCCTCCCCCCTCTCCCCTCCTCCCCCCGTTACCCCTTTTTTCAAACCCTTTTTTAATTGTAAAAAAAACATAGAAAATGAAAAAGATTTTTTTTGGCTCCATGAATCTTTTTTTCCTTTTTTTTTAAATAAAAAAAAATTATTTTTTTTGGCTCTTCCAGCAACCTTCCCCCCTCCCCTCCCTCCCCCCCTTTTTTTCAATAATTTCAAAAAAATTGTAAAAAAAAATTTAAAAATTTTTTTCTTTGGGGAGAGGATGATGGGAGTTGGTGTTAATTTTTTTGTGCTTTTTGATAGAAGTTTCCTCTTCCGGAAAGATGGGGTGGCCCTGAAAAGGGCCTTTGAAAGTGTTACGACACTTGTTTTATGCACGGTAGATTCTTTTTATTCCACCCACATGCTTCCTGCAGATTGGACACTTGATTTTTAAATGTTGTTCGCCTGCTTCAACGCAGTGGCACATGTCTCCTACACACGTCAGCGTGACCCAACAATCTTTACAGATGCATAAATGGCCACATGGTAATACAGCGTACTGGCTATCTTCATCTGTACACACGCTACATCTTGATTTTTTTTCTTCCTTATGTCGTTCTTTGTTCTGTCTTGAAATCTCAGCGTCCATTACATTCATGTCTTGTCTCATCCCGTTAATCTGTTCGTTGAGGCGGGTTATCTCGTCCCAAGAGCATGGTTGTTGTGATGTTGTTTGCGAAGCCGTTGAAGTCGTTATACTGGGAGTTTCGGAAGCCGATGTTGTTATAATCGGCGTTTGTGTAGTTGGAGGTCTATTACTATTTAACCATGGAAGCTCGTCTTGTTCTCCATCAGTACTTATATCCTCATTTTCTTCTTCTTCTATGGCATCCATCCTGCTGATTTCTTCGTCTTGTTGTTGACTTCGCCTTCTCGCATCTTCTTGTATTACAGCCCTCTGTAGCTCTTGGAGTTCTTCTGTACTTCGTCTTATCATGGTTTCGTCTTCAATAACTCGCTGAAAGCTTGTAATTATTGTTATTCCACCATCATCTTCACTGCTAATCATCTCTGTGTGTTCTCTAGTAGCATTTCTAGGATCGCTAGGGTGTGTGAACAGTGCTCGTCTTGAACCCATGATTGTATTTTGTGAATAAATGGGAACATACTACGCGTTATTTATAGTCTAGACGGCTAATGTGGTGGGTGGTGGATGGGTGCAAGATGGCCGCTAATGTGGTGGATGGTGGATGGGTGCAAGATGGCGGCTAATGTGGTGGGTGGTGGATGGGTGCAAGATGGCCGCCGGTGTCACTCAGTGCAAGATTATGGTATCTGCTAAAAAATTTTGTTCCATGCACACTGTATAGTGTTTGTGTTACCATTGCCCAAAGATAAAAAATTTCCTAGTTTTATTTCGATAAACCCGCTGGAATTTTCAGGGTGCTATTATAAGGTTGTAAGCTGTAGTCTTGACGTATTTTTAGCCAGGAAAACCGATTTATTTTCAATGTACGGAGTTTTTCACACTACCGGACTTTAACATTAGGCGTGTAAAAATCGCTAAAATTAATAAAATAACGGCGTAGTCGAGCGCTAGGCGGCTAAATTTTTTTAAATACTACACTATGAATTGCCTGACTTCAACTTGCAATAAAATGTATAGGTGCGCTGACATTTATTGTAAAATCACAGCCGTTTAAAATTGGGAAAGAAACACAAAACATATTTTGTTGAGCGTAACCGTAGCAGACGACAGAGTGTTGTCGCTACGGTCCGCGTTTTTACACTATAAATAGTGCGTAGTATTTTTTTCAGGCATTCACAATTAGCCTGAGTGCCCAGTCATGCAGTCACCTCTGGCTGGAATCATAGATAATGAAGTACCACTCCTCGGCGACGTCATTAATATGGTACATGACGAACCATGGTTGGATGCTATATTGGAAGACTTATTTCCACCTCAAGCTGCCCCGGACTACTCACCACCACCAACTACAGCCCATTGTATAGCCCTCCCAGCCACATCGCAGCTGAGTAACTTCTTTGCAGCCACACCGGATGAATACCAACGTTTTGACAACATAGACCTCATGTTAGAAAGTCTGTTGAAACCACAACCAAGCCCACCAGCTAAAGAAAAAGCAAATGGACAAATGGCACAAGAAGAAAGCGGAAGCCAAACAGACACAACAGACACCACAGACCAAGGAGAAGATGACGAGGCAGAGAACAGGGAAGACTTAAACACCACAGGATCCCAAAAGAGGACAGATTCCAGAAAAAATAGAAAAGATTCCAGAAGGAATAGGAAAGATTGGAGAAAAAAGAGGGTAGATGTCAGACGGGGAAGAAAAGACGTCAGAACAAAGAGGATAAGAGAGAAAACCAGGAAAATAAGTCAAAAACAAAACCAAGACGAGATGCACTACGTTTGGACAATAGCAACAACAACACTGGGATCCAACACACAACGCCAGGCAGCCTTATATTTATCCTGTGTAGAATGCAGTAGCCAATTTGCGAAATATGCTATTCATCCCTGCGGACACCAAGCCTTATGCGAAACTTGTATTCATCGACAAGCCCAAATTCCAACGTGTGCCGAGGCTAATAAACCCCTAGTGTGTGAATTGATTCCTTTAACATGCCCCGTGTGTACTGAGAGAAGACAACGTCAACAGGCCCTGTCAACGATGTAATGGCTTATTACATATCTAAAAAGGTTTTTTTTAAAACCACCTTATTTTTCCGGAAGGGAAAACTTCTAAAAAATGCACATTAACACCAGATTCCCACACACATATATATCCCTGTACTGGTTCAAATAAATTGTCAGTTCCGTTATCATTCGGGCTGTTATATATCCCTGTACTGGTTCAAATAAATTGCCAGTCCCGTTATCATTCGGGCTGTTATAACTCCCTATCAAAATAAAAAATAAATGTCAGTCCGTTATTCGCGCTGTATTATTATTAATTAATTAATTACTGGGAGAGAGAAAAAATTAAACCTTGTGTTTATAAGAGAGAGATTAGTCCTCACAAGGACTGTTAATATTTGGGCAGGGGTTGTTTTTTTTTTTGGTGTTGCAGTTTGCTAATAGAATAAAACAGGGGTAATGTGGGGATCTATGCTTTGAAATTTGTGCCAAGTTAGAAGCTTTCTCTTTCGAGAAGCATTGGTTCGCCCTGAAAAGGGCGGTTAGGAATCAATTTGTTATGCTGTTTTCTTCAGCAGGGAAGTTTTCCTGTCTACTTCCCCGTACTACTCATCTGGCTCACCGAAAAGTAGCGGTAGGGACTCACATCTTCATCTACCTCGGGGCTGATGGGTATCCCATCTATGAAAATGGCGGCGGCTATGGTGGGTGGAGGTTCTTCATAAATGATGGAGGGCAGGTCTTCGAGGGGGAAGGTCGGTAAATCATCCCGGGGCGCTGTTGCCTGTGGCTCTTGTGGTGATGGTGATGGCTTGGGGGCCAGGAGCGGAGGAGGGGTGGGGTACATTTCTTCTCCCATCAGGTTTTCTAGGGGAAAACAAATTTCATCCCGGGGCGCTGTTGCCGGAGGAGGGGTGGGGTACATCGCTTCACCCATGGTTCGTTGTAACAAATCGAACCACCCCTCCTCGTTGATGGTGGTTCGCGCCGCATTCAGTAGTTGGCGCACATTCTCGGCGGTGCTCACTCCCCTTGCTTCGACACCGTTAGTCAGCATTGCACTCCAGCCCCGCAATTCGCTGTACCAAAACTCTTTTATCTCTTTGAGCATGGCTCGCTTCTTTCTCCTCGATAGCTTGGGTACACTTGTCTTCTGCTCTTCCTGGGTGGTGGTGGTTGACATCTTTGCTCTCATTTTTTCTCTCTCTCTCTGTTGTTTTGTTGGCATCTGAAAAGTTTTGGAATAATCCAATTCAAGCGGGCGCTATATATATAGACAAAGCGCGGACGTCGGTGAAATGGCCAAAGCTGTGTTTCGCTGAGAAAATCTGTGTGTGTTTGTTTCCCAATTATAAACGGCTATGATTTTACAATAAATGTCAGTGCCCGTATAAATTTTATTGCAAGTTGAACTTAGGCAATTCATGGTGTAGTATTTAAAAAATTTAGTAGCCTAGCGCTAGACTATGTCGTTATTTTAATGAATTTAGCGATTTTTTACACGCCTAACGTTAGAGTCCGGTAGTGTGAAAAACCGGTACAATGCAAATAAATTGGTTTTTCTGGCTAAAAATACGTCAAGACTACAGCTTACAGCCTTATAATAGCTCCGTGAAAATTCCAGCGGGTTTATCGAAAGAGAACTCTAGAAAATTATTAAAAACATACCCTTCGTTTCACTGCAAGAAAAACAACGTGCAGAGTTCCCGATTCAATTTTGGTGCAAAAAAATGGGACGCAACTCTGTTTGACAGAAAATCAGACTTGTTCCAATTAATGCTATTTCGTAATTTTATTAAATGTGTTTGTCGTATGAATTACATTGTTTTATTGAGGTAGAAGCATGAAAAGGATGTTGGCTACCTATTTCATTAATTGTTTCATTGAATTAACGTTTCCTTAAATTTATAAGCTGTGTCAAAAGGGGCCATTCACAGTTTAGCAGCAAAAAGTACCTTCACGTACGTATAGCATTTATTACATTATATAGTATGGCTTTCCAAGTATAGGGTTTTGCTATCTCAGAGCACTATTGATTGTTCTGGTAATTATGATGACTTGATATTATATCCCAGCAATGATATTATTTTATTTTATCATGTTATTACTCAAGAATATCAATTTATGCACTCTTGGTCCGCCTACAAAAATTGCATTGTCAATTTAATTATTTTCTAGAACAAGGTACGAATTTTTTTATTACAATGATTACTCACATTAGCAAGAATCGGTATATATATATTTTGCCTGGCCGGTATTTTTGTCATTCATCATTATGGCAGCGCCCGGAAAGGAGCTCGCTTTCTTTCAACTGACGTCTGATGTGATTCTCATCGTGTATGATCATGAATTGCAGCTTATCGAAGAACACCCTATAGAAGTGAAGTTATCTTTAAGCCTACCAGGCTGGACTCTATTAACACGGTTGTTACAGGGAAAAGAGCCCGAAGTCGATTTTATGCATGTGGGAATCGGTGTGTACCTGCGAAGTGGTAGAGATGATTCTTTTTTCCCCCGGCTAGAACAGTGTGGGGGTGCCGCTATCCTACTGCGGCCGGCATTATGGCAGGCGCTGAAAGCTATTATCACCGATGTCCACGATGTACTCTATCCTGAGGCCAACTCTGTAGCTACCCGTACTCTTACACCGGATTGTACCTTATTATTATATCCCCAACGCGTGGAGCTGATCGATGACGATAGCCGATGTTGGTGTACGTCTGAACCCGCGCGTGTCTCTTTATCCCCGGAAGGCTGGATTACCTTGAAACGTGTGTTATGCGGTGATCTCGACGGGGATAGCATTCACCTGTGTGACGATGTGTACATTTTCCGCGGTCCCTATTTTGCTCGACTTCTCTGTCTCAAGCGAGGGGGATTTACTCTGGACCCCGATCTATGGACGGCTTTGCAACAAGTAGTCTCCGTGGTCGATGAAGTACTCTCTCCACAGGAGCCGCCTCTGAGAAATTCACAACATTTCTAAAACTAACTGCTTATGTGAAAAAAGTTGCAGAAATATCGCAGATATTCGCAGCCAAAAAATTTACAACTTGGTAACCCTTAAAATTGTCTGTTTATATGTTAAAATATGCTAAAAAAGATAAGAAAATTGTAACATTTAATATAATTTGGCATGTAAAATAAGTGCCGAAATGTCGTACTCTTCACTTTGTGCCGAAATGTCGCATGTCGAACTGTCGCGGATTCGTTTAATCATAAGACTTTTTCTTATTATATCTAATTATATAAACTGCATTGATGTTCTGAACATCAATGGAAGTTGTTGGGGTAAATTCAAAATTTTCGGGAGTAGAGGGACCGAGAAATTCACAGAAGCTTGGAGGGACTGTAGGGATATTAGAGTTCAGTGGAAGCCACGGTGCTGAAATACTCATTAAATTTATCTACTATACTTTGACTATCTGTGATTTCATTCCCATCGACAATAAACGATTTAGATATGGATGTGTCTTTCTTGCGATTCATTAGCTGGCTGAGAGTTTTCCATGTACTTTTTATATCCTGGTTGGATTCATCGAACTTTTGTTCGAAGTAATTTTTTTTGGCCAGGCGAATACTGTGGATCAGTTTATTCCTATAAGTTCTGTACTCTTTATGTGAGGTTTCGTCCCGAGAAGCGAGATATTCGCGATAGAGTCTGTTTTTTTCATGGATGGAAGTAAGAATCCCATAAGTGATCCAAGGTTTGATAATCCGCTTAGAAGAGACTTCAAAAGTTGCATACGGAAAACACTCGTTATATATGGAGTCAAACTTTGTGAGGAAATTATCTAGAGCACTGACAACATTGCTTTCTTGGATAACATTGTCCCAAGCGGTGTCATTTATTACCTCTCTACAAGTATCTTTAAGTTCAGGAGTGATAGGATATAGTTTTTTTGGAGGGTGTGCAGATGGGAGAAGATTTTAGTATGTGAAAAATGGGAAAGTGATCAGTGATGTCGGTTAAAAATATCCCAGATAGTAAGTTATCTTCGTGAAAGTTTATGAATATGTTATCTATTAATGTTGCTGTGTGTGACTTCACTCTGGTAGGTTTTGTTATTTTGGGGAAGAAATAGTAGGATTTCAGAAGGTCAAGGAAGTCTTTTGATGGTGTATGAACATCAGTTTTAAAGAGGTCGATATTAAAATCTCCCATCAGGATGCACTTATGCTTTTCAATGTCAGATGTTTTCAGGATGTCAGCTAAATGGTGGTTGAAAATGTTCAAGCTCTTGCCAGGCGGTCGATAAAATATACCAGTAATGTATTTGGTATTATCAAATCAATTTCGAGAAACAGTGATTCAAATTCGCCATTGTCATCACAGGATGACAGGTCATCGCGAACTTTGCAAGATTGAATGGTATCCTTAACATAAAGAATGAGGCCGCCACCCTTTCTTTTAGCTCGTGAGGAAGGGAAAGGTTTATATCCAGGTATATCGAATAGACGTTCAGTCACAGGATCCAGCCAGCTTTCAGAAAATCCCAGGATAGAAAATTGGTGATTCAGATTCTGAATGAATCCAGTAATTCAGAAAAATGTTTTCTTAGACTCCTAGCATTTAGGTGTAAACACGATAAAGACCCACTGTTATTTGCGTTGTTTACTTCTGGCTCTTCTGCAAAAGATGTTTCAGTAAAATAGTTGGACTGATGGGAGTTAATATTCTGCCAGTGAGAAATTTCATATTCATTGTCATCTGTACATGTATGCGTTTTACAATGATCTAAATCATTTAATTCGATTGGATTGAAACATTTGTTCCTTAGAAATGAAAGGTCTATTTCGCAACGAGTGACGGAGTTCAGTTCAAATTCTACCGGGAGAATGTTTTCATTGGAGAACGGTGGGAACCATGTTGGGCCAGGGAATGGAAAATCTTCATTACATTCATCACAGTCATCCATTGGGGATTTTTAGGTTTAAATTAATGAATATACCCAGTTTCACAATGCAAGATAAGGTAATAAAATACACCCATTTCTCAAAGATAAACATATATACAAGACGCAGAAGAAAAACACCTACATGTATATCACGGAGGAGAAACAACTATCCCTACTTCCGAGACTTTGCCAAAATTTGCCATGCTTGCACTGCAAAAAGTGATTACATGTTTAACGTTTCAATTTGATATTATTATCACGTTATTGTTATGACGTTGTTGTTCTGACGTTCATTGATGTTGAATAAAAGATGAAAAAACACAAAAAAATGATTTGACTTTTTTTTTTTATTTAAGTCAACAAGAATGGGTTACACTATATATACAAATAGAATACAGGGTACAAATAGTAGGGGTATGTACACATAGAATAGTAGTGGTATGTATATACAAGTGGTACAAAAAAAGTTTTGTCAGGAGTAGGATTCGAACCTACGACAGCATTCGCCGACCAGCACTTAATACCGGCGCCTTAGACCACTCGGCCATCCTGACTTTTACAGTTTTATAACTCGTGTATCAACAGTTATAGTTCGACATTGTTCACAAGTCCAAGTAGGTGGTGCTCACACCGTCGGCCAACACTTTTCGTTTGGGGTAAAAGAAAGTAAAGGCGTCTCGTTGCTGGATGTACGTCCGCATCTGGTGGTCCACCACGCGAAATCCTCGGTTAGTGCCACTCGCACTGGCCTGGCTTTGCAGCACGTTCAAGTACAAGGCTTTGTCGATGTTGGGATCGCGCCGGCTTACTCCTTTGCAGCTAAACTTATTTTCCTCTCCGTCTCCTCCGTCTCCTCCGTAACAGTAATACGTCTTGGAGGAGAGCGCAATCATAGCATCCCCACTCCACTCCAGCTTGAACAGGCCCGGCGTACGCTTATCGTACTGGTAATGGTCACGTCGAGGTAGCCACTGGTCCCGTTCCGCTTCATACTGGGTCCGTAACTCCGGTTTCACCAGGGACTCCCAATCCGCATTAGAGACGGCCATGTAGGCCGAGTCGGTATCCATCTCCATGAGTTGCCAGTCTGAGGGATTAAAATACACACCCATGAAGTCATAGAGAAACTGCAGCATCCTCAGCTTGGCCACCTGATATACCATACATCCAATCTGCAGGGGTAAGTTGTACCGGATAGTCTTCTTGGCTGAAGTGACTTCATAGGTGTCGTCATCGATGACCTCCACGGACCGAAACAGAGGAGAATTGACTTTTTTGCGGGCTTGGGCAGTAGTACAAATGTTCACGTTGACGTGCTTATCCTGGTTCGTTACCGTTTTTCCGTAATAACCATTGCCAGTGAGCTTCCAAGATTCACCGATGATGGCCTCACTCGGGTATTCATCACCTTGACGACGGGCCGACGTCACGATGTCGGCATTCTCCGCAAAACAAGCGTCGGGTACGTACTGTATCACTTGATATATTTGGGTAATTTCCAAACCGTGGTTCATGTACCACTGCAGTAAGGGAGTGCCCAGCAAGATTTTCTCGGCCCACATACTACCAATCAACATCCGTCGAGGTTGAGGCAAACACTCGTGTTGCTCCGCATAGGTCCTCATGGTGTCCCCAATATCCGCCCGACCCACCAGCGTGTTCTTAAAGATGGGAGGGCACTGGGCGAAGAGAGGCTTGAGAGTGTCGGGAACATGCAAATCACATTCGACAAAGCCGTAGAGGTCCCCCGAACGAATGGCGTCCAACATCTGTGGCAGACTCAGCAGTCGCCGACGACTCAAGGGGTACTCGCGCTCTTTTAGGAAACGTCGTAAATGGGGTAGGGCCTGACACATCGTGTGAAATTCACACTCCCACATTTCAATCAGATGGAATCCTCTCTCTTTCACATAATCACCGTTCGCCACCACTTCTTCGCGTAATTCTTGCGGTGTTTTTCCACGTCGCTCGTTGAAGCGTCCAGCGCTGAAATGGCATTCGTGGCCGTGCCAATAGCAACCGTAAAATTGGAATACGGTGGGTGTGCTACCCACCAGGGCAAACCCATCGACGGGAAGTCGACGATCTCCTATGCGCTTCTCTGTGGCGTTGGTCTGGTGTCGTATATAAATGGCCCGTCGATAGGCTTCCCAATCCAACCACTGATCAGCCAGATGCTTGTAGGGTGTGCGTTGCGGTGTAAAATGCCGACCTTCCGCCAACCAACGTGTATAATGGCCACTGGGCATAGGTTGGGCCAGCGACCACAGGTACAAGGCATTCGCATCGAAACCGATGATCTTAGCACAGGGTTTTCCACTGGGGAGAGTAGTGACGTCCTTCTCGTGATAACGGTGAAAAATAAGACTCGGGCCGCCCACAATGTTCTGCTTTAGACAATCATGCATGTCTGCATCTTTTTGCTGTATCAGCGAGAAGTACGTAGCACACTCTTGAAAAAGATGGCGAAGCGCCAGACCCGGTAAACTCAAGCACTCCTTGAAGATGTCGACGTGCATTTGGCGACGAAAGAGTTGCACCATTTTCTCGGCCGCTTCCAGGAAAGGAACCACATCTAGGTTATTATACCATATCAGGAAATCTCGCAAGGTCTGCATATGTTCATCGTTCCATACCTGCTGTAGTTCCCGGTACGTGTCTTCCGGACATTCCACTTGCTTCAAATCATCAAAGAAGGCGTGCCGGGGTGGCAACTGTGTTTCCTGCAAACGGTCGAGCGATGATATATACGTGTAAGGGAACCTCCCTTTGGTTTGTGCACAGTTATAGGCCTTGACCCAGTGATCATAGCTACAATTAGGAGCTAGGTAGTTCCGTACATCCAGGAAATGCAGTGATGTGGTAGTGAGGGCCATATGATTATTGATCTTCTTGATCACGGACTTGATGGTATTAGCCTGGGCCAAGTAAGGGTAGAGAAATTCCTTCACCATGTTCAAATCATAACGTCCCGAGTTGAAGCCGAGCACCGGTAACTGGCCTAGGTATTGTAGGAAGCGCACTTTCAATTTCTCCGCATACGGTTTCGGTAAAGGCACATCCTGCGACTGCAGAGGCTGCGACTGCAGAGGCTGCGACTGCAGGGACTCGGACTCGGACTCGGACTCTTCATCGTCACTAAACGCTACACCCGGTATAGGAATGCGGTCGTCCAGTTGGTCCAGTACGTCCTGAAACTTGGCCACCAATAGTTCTGTACTAGCCGCACTGACTTCCTCTAAATAGCCCATCATGCGGGTGATCAACTCATGGGAGTCCCCCGACGACACGAAGCAGACAGGCGCAGCGTCATAGCCGGGTACGTTGCTGGAAATACTGACACTCAGAGGAATATGGCGCTGCGTCCACTGCGTTTTTGCTGAGAACATGTCCATGGGCTCCAACAGGGCCTCAAAATCGTAACACGCCCGGTAGGGAAAATAACGGTCCTCTTCCGGTATGATGATACCCTCATCGGCCAGTTCCTGGAAAACAGTAGGCGTATTATGATACACTCCACCCGGATATACTCGCTTGACACTGTTGTCACAGATTTTCTCGTGGCGATGTAAGTTGTAAGACTGTTTAAACACCCGATGGCATTGGGCACAACCGAAAGACTGAGCGTACTGGCTCATATTGGAGATCAGCGAAAAATGACTCACGCCATTGTCGTCGAACACATTGACTTTCATCGTAGCAGCATACCGTTCTGTTGAACGACGAACCAATTCAGCCACAAATGTACCCTCCTCCTCGCATCGTAATCGGTATACAAAGATATTGATGTCGAACAGTGTTTCCACGTCATCCAAATTCTTGAACGGCACTCCACGGAAGTGCCGCTTATCCAAGTCTTGCTGCTGTAAATACTGTTCCCAATAGTCATCGGCCACTGTGTCACAAGCCTTGGGGTTACACTCGTCCACATGCACGGCCAAACACCGAAACAGACATTTCCGGTCTTTGTAGGGCCCCTTTATCCCTGCTGTTAATGCATACAAGCCGGGTCGATGAAGCAACCACGGGGGGAGTAGTACAGGAGCACCGATAGGATGATCTCTCATTTTCGTGACGAAAAATGTGACGTTGGTCACCATTTCCACAAGCCATTGGGTATTGGGGCGTTGCAACCGGGCCCATTCCAATGGATCCACTAACTCGACCTGGGTCAGAACCATCTCCAGTGAGGTTGGATCAGTTACCGTGAATGGCTTGGTGTATACGTGAGTATTGGCACTCGGGTAATAGTATCGCAGTTGGTCCGTTGCCTTGTGTCGTAACAGGTAGCCAAACGACAGATTAAGCTTGAATGCACAGGATTGGTCGTGAAAGATGGCATTGACGTAGTTGGAGAGATACGTGAGGTCCTGCAGTCGAAAGTTATACAAGTCCAATAGACGACGGTCACGGTGAAAACAATGGCGTATGGTAGCCCAGTGACGTTGATAAATGTCCCTGACACGCTCATCTTCAGGCAAGACTTCAACCGGAGGTACTGCTGGGTCCAAGGGAAAATCTTCTCCACGTCTCATGCTTTTCGTCTCATACAAGCGGATAGGCAAGCAGGCAGGCAGGCAAGTAGGCTGGCAGGCAGGTCAGGTCAGGTAAGTCAAATTGCAATGAATACACCCCTACCCTAAAAATGGACTCCTTTTATACGTTTTTCTACAATCCGCCATCTTGCACCCATCCACCACCCACCACATTAGCCGCCATCTTGCACCCATCCACCACCCACCACATTAGCCGCCATCTTGCACCCATCCACCACCCACCACATGTGCCGCCATCTTGCACCATCCACCACCACACGTGTGCCACCATCTTGCACCCATCCACCACCCACCACATGTGCCGCCATCTTGCACCCATCCACCACCCACCACATGTGCCGCCATCTTGCACCCATCCACCACCCACCACATGTGCCGCCATCTTGCACCCATCCACCACCCACCACATGTGCAGCCATCTTGCACCCATCCACCACCCACCACATGTGCCGCCATCTTGCACCCATCCACCACCCACCACAGCACCACACGCATGCGCACAAAACCAATTCTGATGTCACAACAGGTTCTGCGCATGCGCAGTGAAGCGCTGTTAACTCCATTTACTCTTTATATACTACTAACAACTCACCAATTACCAATATACGAGTTGTCAGAAATGTATCTAATACCGCTTATGCCGGTGCTAGGGGCCGTGTGGTCATATCATCTAAGTTGCCACATGAACAGGTACAATAAAAGCGTACCTGAGATACAACACATATCACGAATCGTTAGATTCTTGGTATGTGCTTTATAATACGTTAACCAGAAGACTATTCTGTGAAGTCATGTGACGCAGTCAGTATGTCGGCACCTCTTCCCACTTCCCTTATATGTGTTGTAATTTATGGTTTATCATATTTGGGTAATTTTAAGCCGACTTGCATAACCCCCCGTGCAGTGTATCATGGGTAAATCCAAGATGGCGGCCACGTGAGGGTATCAGAAAAGTGATGTTTTCGTCATATTTCTTCAACATTTCTGCTTTTTCGCGATGAAAAGTGGGCAAAAACTATTTTATTTCACACCACATCAATATTTACTTATTTATCATGCAGTTTTTGTGTAGAAATTGCATAAATAAAGAATCCGGAAAATCTGATCGAAAAAAATCGACAAAAAATGCCGTTTTTGAAAATGACGTCATTGTAACGCCATTAGAACGGCCATCTTGGATCTTTTTTACATTTTCTGGTAGAGCTTGACCCAAGGGTATAGTGTAATAAATTTCAGCTCCCTAGCTCAAGAGGTAAGAAAAATAATTGTGGGGGGGGGGGGCATCCCCCCAGGCCTGGACAGGTCCCTAAAAGCCCAGGCAAGATATGGTTAATCGAACTCCTGGTTTTAATTCCAGCTGACTCCGAAAACAGCGCTTCCGATGCAATTAGGCAGTCAAAATAAACAATCTGTAATAATGACACAACTCCTCTCCGTAATGGGGTCTGCGTTGAGGTAATGCATAGACTGCACTATTATGCCTTTAAGGGGAACTCCAGAGATTCTCCATTCGGCAAAGAAGAGAGCATGGGTCCGCTTTCTGGTCACCAATTGTCGTAAAAGTTTTAACCCAAATCACTTATATGTATATAATTTTTGAAAGAGCATGATTAAACTATTATTTTAAGACACAGCGCTTTGTTATAGCAAAACGAATCTCGAACATTCCCCTCCAAGCTTGCTGCAATATTCATAGAAAAGCCCTTACTATGGCGAAATATGGTGAAACGCGGCTCAATTTCCAGAAAAAATCGGTAAGAGCGATTACAATTAAAGGAGATGGTATTGTAAGGCGGGGTTTTTGCCCACAGCGAGACGACTCATCGGAATGTACATTTCTTCTCTGCATCTGTCAATCACAATGCAATGTACAACTTGTCGTCGGCTGCAACTGTCAATCAACGGAGCGACTGATCGTTCGATTTCAACGTTTGACTAGCCCGTAATGTCCACACGGTATCGTGTCATCGGTAAACAATATTTATTTTACTTTTAATTGGTTCATAATGATAGCCTAAAATCTTATTTCAGATATACAGAATGCATTTTTTTTTACAAAAATGAGAAAGATTGAAATAACTTGTCGACGTCACACATGTTGCCCTCCTGGGATTCGAACTCGGTAAAAGAAAATTTAGAGGCGCTTGTGATCCAACGTGCGTATCCACTACACCACGACATACGAACAACTGTAACAGGCTATTTTGTCACTTTAATCTACTTACGAAAACTTCAAACGTTATGAATCATAACTTTTCATTTTTAGTATGAAGGACTCCTTGGACCAAAAATATCTGCTAGCAGTGGGGATATAATGTTACCACACAACACCAAGTTAAATGGCGTTTTGGTCCAAGGGGTCCTTCGCGTCTAAATGCGTGTCTGAAGGACTCGATTTAGACCCATTTTTCGCGAAATAGAACAAGCTGTGGATTTCAGTTTCATGTGATAACTATAATCATAACGCAATCGCTCTAAAACTTTCACATATTGTGTACTTATATTTTCTCTTGCCGTTACATTAAAACATAAGTATTTTTAGGACATTTTATTTTTTCGATTTCAACCGCACCACGTCTAGGCCAAAATCCCGCCTTATCGTACCATCACCTTTCTTTCTCATGTTCCCAGGTCCGGTATCAACATAAAAAGATGAAAAAAAATTGGGGTCAACCTGCCCGTTTTTTATCAGATTTTCTTTCCGTGAATGAGTTCTGATTTTTAGGCACACCCAAGGGGCATAACTGAGGCAGGACAAAATTTACTCCATAGCCCCGATCACCGTGTAGACGAAGCTAGCCAACAATCTGTATATACGCGTTTGCACTGTTGGTAATTCTGAACAGGATTGTATTATAGATATAAGCTATTAACCCTGGCCTGGGCTTTTTGGGACGCATCCTTGCCTGGGGAGGGTGCCGAAATGCCCTCTCCCCTCCTAATTATTTGTCTTACCCCTTGAGCTAGGGGACCGAAACTTACCACATTATACTCTTGGGTCAAGATCTACTAACAAATGTAAAACAATCCAAGATGGCCGACTTGGTGACGTCACAGTGACGTCATTTGCAAAAACAGCATTTTTTGGTCGATTTTTCGATCGGATTTTTCGAATTTTTTATTTATGCAATTTCTCCGCAAAAACTGCATGATAAATTATTAAAAATTAATGTGATGTAAAATAAAATAGTTTTTGCCCACTTTTCGTCGCGAAAAAGCAGAAATTTTGAAGAAATATGACAAAACCTCACTTTTCTAGTACCCCACGTGGCCGCCATCTTGAATTTACCCATGATCCTGTGCTCGGTGGATTACGCAAATAGGCTCAAAATCACCCCAATGAGATAAGCTATTAAGTCAAGGAGCTTCAGCTCTCCATTTTTTGTCGCTCCGAAGATAGCACAGAAAGTTTGGTAGGGGGCCATTTCGGTTCCCTCCCCCTCTCCAGGCCCCAGGTAGGGTTAAGAAGACAAGAAGAATTATGATGTAGCAGAACACTGACAGTCTATCGTATTATGAAATAAGACCGGGGCCATTGATACGAAACTGTGTAGGCCCACCCAAGAAGTACGACAAGAGGGACTATCCGGTGTTCACCTTCGTCATCTACAAAGATGTCCTGGCGAAACTTAACACCCGTGTTCCACCGCCGGAAGACGATGGCGTCACAGATTATTCAGATATGCTCAGTCAACCCAGTGGTAATTGGATCCATACAACGTAAGCCGGTCCGGCGCCAGAACCCAACGAGAGCATCCAGAAAGGAGCTCCGACTTTGGCACCAGATACTCACGGATAATATGCGGTGTACTTTTCATTTTGCTATCCCATGATGCACCATCTTGATGACTGATAAATAGAGCCGAGTCTGTACTTACTTATCCCAAAATCATGCCGCGTGAGAGATCCAGACCCCACTGCGGAAGAGGACGGAAACTTGACCACAGATCCCGAGGCCTATCATCTTCACACGTCCAGGTAAATTATAAATCCTCACAGAGGTTTTACCTGGACATTTTTGGTGATTCGAATGAGTTCTTGATTTGTCGTCTCTATCATACAATCTTGTACATTTCATCCCCGCGCCTGTTTTGAATCAGCATGTCGGTATCCCAAGCCTGCGGTTTTTGCTTGACTTCCAATGTCGATTTCAGCTTGACATCAAAGCAGTTGAGCTCGTGATGAAATTCAAACCTGTCACATCTCATATCTCGCAGCCGATTGGTCTAATCAGCTAGCTTAGCGCGTTCACAGATTGGGCAGATCTGGAGGACATCCCTTGATCCATTTATATTCAGAACTCGTATGATTAACTAACCAAGCCAGTGTATCGATCCTAACAGATCGGTCGATACACTGGCTCACGAGGATGGACGCCTATAGAAGTGTTTCCGATACAGCTCGCTGTGAGTGCGAGGTACCAACGTCATTGGCTTCCCATCCGGCACTGCTTTCACCGTCATCGCACTATATTAAACCTGAACAATTTTCGGTGAGATGTTAATACCAACCTACCCCACTACGCCTTAACATTTTTGACGACCAAGCACGCCATTAAAATTAAATTTTACTTCGACTATTTATTAAGACGGACGGAGACGGACCAACTTGGGTACTTTTACCCCAGTCACAATACTGTCGTGTACGACCAACCTTTTACCATTACGGACTGTACGTCCCTAGACACGGCACTGACCCAACTCGAGATTTTAGATGCCTTGGAATGAGCCGGACATGAGTTGCCCAACACACAATGGCTGGTGGATATGACGACGAATATTTCTTTTTACGTGACTAAAATGACCCTATTCTTTGACCTGTATAAAAGCCGGAGAGCCATGACGGAAAAAGGCCATTCACGGACTTCAGTCATCGGACGAGTTGGGCCAGCTACGTGCCATGAACGACGTGCTGGCAAAAGCCAAAGAAAGAAACCACATAGAAGCCCCGACCCCTTCCACACGTACAACGAGACCATGGCTTCCGTTGTGGAAAGGTTCAACAGGACGTTCAAAGGTCGCATGTACAAATACTTCACCTATAAGAATGCGGTACACCGATGTTCTCTCACAGCTAGTGGCCGGTTACAATCGAGCCTATCACCAGAGTTCGGCGTATCTTGTATCCATGCAACTCCAACCATGATAGAAGGAGTTGTTCAAGTGCGGCGACCCTATGCGGATCAGTAAAGTCCAGGGCAAGTTTGAGAAGAGTTACCTCCTCAACTGGATGAACACTTCGTGAATAAACATCGCATAATCCGACAACAGCGAGTGCATGGACTGAAGGATCTTCGATAGGATCATTGCAAGGAACGTTTTTCAAGCAAGAGTTAGAGCCCGTTATAAAAACAGCACAAGAATGCTACACTGTGGAACGTATCCTAAAAACTGAGCGACGCCGAGACAAGACGGAGCATCCCGTGAAATAACAAGGCCGGCCCAGTTCCTTCAATTCGAAACGGCTATAAAGCCAGGAACGACAGTCATCAGCGCTCATTCTACGTTCGATCATGAACACAGTGCTATGGACAAAGAGCAACTGCCCCTGAGTACAGCGTATCCAAAAACGCGCAAAGCACAGGTGGGCTTTGTGATGACATTGTTAATCCTGCTGGCCATCTAATATGTGGGTGTGTTTACCACGTGGCGTACCTCGGACACAACCACCAGCTGTGAGTGCTGGTCAGACGAATGTACAGACCCTCCACACCAGCACCAGTCAAACCTCATCTGGTCCCAGCGACCAACACATCGAGTACTCAGTCCAGGCCAACATCGAGCCCCATAGCAAGCATTGCATCGACCACTGCGCCGGAAACCCACCGTATATGACCATCCACGGTGAAGGCACAAACGCATCAACAACGGTACCAAGATTCACCGCATACACTAGTGTGCCGACGACACCGACCCAGGTTCACTCGCACCAAATTTACGAGAGTGGGTTACCACGACAGCGGATGCACCTCCAACCATGGACCCCAGGTGGCAAAACCCCTCCAACTGCCTCAATGCGGCGCAGACGGGCTTAGGCAAGACACAGAAATTGACCGGGTCTTGTGGTGTCACGGGCGACAAGCTGCGTACGAGACGATGACCAACATCACGTTAGGAAAACGCCTACTCAGCCTTAACGATTTAGAACCAGCCACATTGATGGTCGTCGATTATCTCATGGCGGAGACGGATGCTCGGGTCACCCAGCTCTTTACCAAAGGCAGTCATCATCGACGGGTCAGCATCATCTACCTTGTGCAGACCCTATTCATTAAAACCAAAGAGCATCAGAACATCAGGTCCCACTACCTGATGGGGTTAAAAATTCGAGGGACACCAGTCTACTGCAGCACCTGACGAGACAGATGTACCGAGCTGGCGTGGAATACAAGGGCAGGTTTCGGGTTTCAGCGTGAGGTGTACAGGATGTCCGTTCGTATACGGAAGCACGTTCCGACGCTCCGTGTATTGAAGACTGCCCCACCAGAGTTGGTTCGGTCTACCGTACGCGGCGCAGACCCTGACTTTGTACACTGTCTGTGAAATTGGGCATAACGTCTTAATGGGAACGTGCTACTGTCTCCGACTCAGAAGGCTCAGTGGACTCTTCGGTCGGCAATGAACCACACGGAAAAATTGGCCCCATCGAAAAACGCCTACTTTGCAATCTCCGTATCCGATACAACCTATGGGGAAGGCAATGAACACACTCGATCAAGCGAAGCAACAGTTAAGCTACAGTGAGAAAGTACAACAGTACAATGATACGCTTCGGCGGTACATAACGTTCATGAGGCAATACGAGACCCCTGAACCAAGCCCAGCGTCAGTTGCACAGCCATCACAACGCGTACAGCCACCATCACTTGTCCCACAGCCGCCATTACCAGATGTACCACTCACAGCTTCACAGTGGATCGAAGCCGAAGTCTTAAAGCGTGTACCCGCATTGTTCAAGAAACAAGTTAACCTGGTATTACAGCGGGTGAAAGACAAACCTAACATGACCTAAAAGGATAAAGGCGAACTAATGGTGCAGAACAGGTGGTCCACGCTACCCAAATGACTGATTTGGTGAATGACTTGATGCGTGAACGAAGGACACACATAGAGTTGGTTCGGTCTACTATACGCGGCGCAGACCCTGACCATGTACCCTGTCTGTGAAATCGGGGCATAACGTCTTAATGGGAACGTGCCACTGACTCCGACTCAGAAGGCTAAGTTGGCCACGCATAAGGCAGATCTCCGGACCCTGGTATAAAGCGAGTCTCGGCACTGAACCGCACGGAAAAATTGACCCTCATCGAAATACGCCTATTCCATACGTTGCAATCTCCTTATCCGATACCACCTATGGTGAAGACAATGAACACACTCGATCAAGCGAAGCAACAGTTAAGCTACAGTGAGAAAGTACAACAGTACAATGAGACGCTTCGGCGGAACATCTCGTTCATGAGGCAATACGCGACCCCTGAACCAAGCCCAATGTCAGTTGCACAGTCAGTACAACGCGTACAGCCACCATCACTTGTCCGACAGCCGCCATTACCAGATGTTCCACCCACAGCTCCACAGTGAGTCGAAGACGAACTAATGGTGCAGAACAGGTGGTCCACGGTACCCACATGGCTGATTTTGTGAATGACTTGATGCGTGAACGCAGGTCAAACACGGATCTTCTAGGATATGAGGTTTGTCCGAGGTTTGAAAGACATGCATGTGCCACAATAATTGGTGGGGAACTCCATGCGCTGGGCCTGGATGCGGCGGAAAATACAACAGAAATCTCCGGTGCACGCACTTCGCAAGTCACAACGACAGACTCAATCCCCACGGGCCTGGGAAGCCGAGAGGGAACCGGAGTCAGTACCTAAAACACTACAATGGATACGATAATTACGGAAACCCTTCACATCCTTCAAAAGACAACCCTGGTCGAGACGCCTCGCCGTTCGAGAGTCGTAACACGTAGCATGTCACCACAACGATCACGAAGCCGGGAACAAGCCCGCAAGGTCTCGGAACACTAAGAAAACAAACAGCGGAAGCGCGAAAGCTCAGTCCTAATGTTTTACCTCACACTACCCAGTAATAACTCGGGTTACGTTGTTTTACCCATTATGTCACGCAGCTGCCGAATCGCCCCGAACGTTGGGAGTGTGGCCTAGTGAATATTCAGTAGGCTTTCACGTGGTAAAACGTGCAAAATGACAAGTTGTGTTACGAAGTCGTGTAAAGAAAGCAACACCTATAGCTTCACTCTTCTTGAAGGTCAGTACCATACACCCAAAATATTCATCCAGGCGTTGTGTAACCTCATGAAGAGATCCAGCCCGGGAGGAATCAACCTTCCCGTTTGCGAATCTCATCCGCATGGAGTAAGAAGTCTGGGACCACAAATTCCGGATCATCCTCCAGGCCAATGGTACCATACGTTTCAGCAAGACGTTGAAGGAGATGTGCGGACTGCAAACGGAAAACTATGTCGGGCCCGGTCGGCTGGAGGGGAAGGCCATGCAGGATCCTCCGGCTGGTTTGTATGGTCTCTATTTCTATTCGGATGTTGTGTATTGTCACATTGTCAGCGATATCTATGATTCCCTGCTACGCCTCTGCGGACTACGGAGATCATGTCACACAAAGCTTTAACCACGTACTCCATCAACCTGTCCGACAAACTGACATCAGTACCATCACCATCGATATAAGGGATGACACAAGCAGCCTCTGGCAGACGAAATTGGAAAAGTGGTGGCCACATTTCATTTTCCGCAAGCACGCTCTCCCAACTTGGTATAATGAAGGTGCCGTAAGAGCGCGATGCACAAAGCTATATGGACTATTACACCCTTCTTTGCGGGTATGCGCATCTAACGAAGTCATGGACTGGGGAATGTGTTCGGGAGCATCGTCAGTACTTTCCTCCGGTCGGTGACGCATGAGGTAAAAGCTGTAGGAAATCAAGTTCTCTGAAATAGTGTGCAAGCCCTGGGAGATGCGTTCAGCGATGTCTCCATCCGAGAAGCACTCAAGCCCCGAACAAAAGAAGCAAGATGTGTCTTGGTCGCCAAAACACAACGAACCGTAGGGAATAAAAGACCTGAACCAGAGACTGCGCACCACTCGACGACCCACCTGTCGAGGACGCACATCGAAGACCCTGGATATCTGTGCTTAAACTTGCCCTTAATCTACCCAGAGACCTGCCCCTCGTCCAATAGTGAATTTGATTTGTGGACCGTCCCGTCGACGCAGACCAGCGCCGAACATTGATTATGGATGGAGGATTTCCCTCTCTCCATGCAGCATCAATGAAACAGGTCCCATCGAGTTCACCGTCAGCAATGAGGATATAGCCTTGTCGGTTTAGCCCAAACGTGCTTGTATGCGAAAGCCAGGATTGTCAATGGGGTTGGCTCCGGAATCGTGGACAATGCAACGACGGATCCGACTGCACTCTATATTTCATCAGGTGGATATTTCGCTCAGCGACAAACACATCCGTGACTCGACCAACACGTAGCCCCTATCGGGCCTACATCAAAACGCTGTTGTCTTATGGGCGAGAGGCTAACAATTCTCTCATTTCAATGTACAATCTCCGGTCTGGGCTTAAGTTCTAATTATTTTAATGTACAAACCCCGTCCTGGGCTTCAGTTGTCACGTGGCTGTTCTCACGTTGTTGTTGTTCTTCATTGTTGTTCTTGAATAAAACAAATGAGATCTCACCCAAAACCCTATATTCTGTGTTTCTGTACAATAGGTTACGAGCATAAACAAGTGGCTAAAAATGCCCCAAGCTTCAACATAAATGTGCGATTCGAATTTTAATAGTCTATTCAATCAACCGTCTGGGAAAGTAGCTAACCAGTGGCCTAGGGTGGGTTAAATGTAGCCAATCAATGCCCCAGTAAACAAACCAATGAAAGAGCCCTGCAGTAAAATAGAGAGCTAATGAAATCATCCAACAGATCAAATACATGTTCTGGTCCAGATTAAGAGCTCTCATTCCCTTGCAAACTTTTGACGAGAAAGGATCATGGCAAGTTATAGCTACCAGAGCAAAAGATGGAGTGGAAAAAAACTTGGAGAGCTTCAATATACCATCTCGTACAGCTCATTTGGACAATGAATGGCTCAAAATGCCCATTCTAATTAATTTTGTTCAATTCCCCGTAACGCCCGGTAATGCTGTAGTCCAGATATCCCGGCTCCCGTCACGTAGCCGGAAGTTTCCTTGGATTCCTGTGCATGTGCAACCCTATGTCTAGCTAGTGTTACCCTAGCCCGAATGGTTCTCTGCACAGGATTCCACTTCCGGTTGCGCATGCGCAGCCGTATTTCCTCACCCCACATCGGCCTATGGCGGAAGCCTGGGTCCAGGCGACTTATTTTGTGAAATTTCCATGTTCCTAGTTCCATTGGTTCTCTCTACAGTATTCAACTTACGACTGCGCATGCGCAGCCCTATACACACACCATACACTACCATAGCGCGGAAACCTGGGACGAGGTGACCCATTTGGTAAATTTTCCATCCCTCCTGACCCATCGGTTCTGCATACAGCGTCCAACTTCCGGTTGCCCTTGCGCGGCCCTATGCAATCAACCCGCATTACTCAAGTTCGAAAGCATGGGCCCAGGCGACTCATCTGGTGAAATCCCTATGTCCCTAGCCACATTGGTTCTCCTTACAGGTTTCATTTACGATTGCGCATCCGCAGCCCTGTGCCCTCACCCCACATTACCCTAGGGCGGAAGCCTGGGTCCAGGCGACTCAGTTGGTGAAATCCCGACGGCTGAATTATGAATGACGGACCAGACACTTGTGATCTACCCCACTAGTTCTCTGTGCTGAATCCACTTCCGATTGCGCATGCGCTGCGCAATGCCCTCACCCCGCACTAAGTCTGGGTGCAATCGACTCACTTGTTGAATTTTCATATCTCTAGGCTCTCTGGTTCTCGATATAGGACATGTCAAGAAAACGGGTTCCCAACTTGCTATTACGTTGGACATATAGCTGGTGATATTTTCGCGGACAATGTTTCCTGACGTGCATTCCGTATGAGGCGCCGTTTGTGACAATATTGTCAACGACAAATATATAGAGTTAAAACCAAAATATAAAGTCGCCGTTTGTGACAATATTGTCAACGACAAATATATAGAGGTAAAACCAAAATATAAAGTCGCCGTTTGTGACAATATTGTCAAACACAAATCTATAGTTAAAACCTTTGTAAATATATATAAAACGATATAAATAGGGCCTATATATAAAGTTAGTTTTTTTTAAATTTTTATAAATATTTTTTGAACATAAATAACGATAGGAAGTTAAGACGTTAAATTTAACGTAAATATAAAGTACACCAACTTGTAAAGTGTACATGTAAACCGGATATGCCCAAAGGAAGCTGCGCAATCGATGTGCGCGCGAGTAATACTGGTTAATCAAAACTGCAACTGGGTTCTGAAGCGAAACTATGACAGCGGTGAAAGCCACTCGCATGTCACAGATGTGTCGAATCAAACAATAAGATCACGTACCTGAACATATATCAGTTCACTGCCATAGTGATTTAGTAAAGGCCTATTCCAATTTTCAACAATTACTGTTATCATTTACAATCGTACTTCAGAGTTATCACATCAATTAGATATAAATACATCTACTTATAAATCACCATAAGGTATCCTAGCCTGCAGCCAATATCACGGCCTGCCCCTTTGATGTTCAATCTGCGATTCCGTCGGCCAAGTCGCTGGTTGCTATTTGCTGCATAGAAACATCAACAGAAGTTGAAATAAAACATGAAAATAACGATATATTAATTATGCGCAACACAAATATTAGGCAATTTGAAATCATACTGAATATGAGCATATTTCATTGACTAGAATATGACCATTCATAGCCTAGTTATAGGATTTGGAATTATATTGTCGTTTTGCATCATTTATCGTTTTTCGATAATTTCCGCATTTCCAAACAAGACAAAAATTAGCAGGGGATTTGGTATAAGTACAGCGAATGTGGAAACTAATGGCTCATGAGGAACCGGTTGCACAATGATTGTATCATCAAACGTACCGTTCTCAAATTATGAAAGAACAATGGCACCTACTGTGGGAACCACCAGTGTGGATTGTACTGTTGCGTTCACCGTTCCTCGTTTTCATTAACGAGATCATTTATTATAGCATGATACGCTTACTTGATCTCAAACTTTTTAGGTTTTAAGTTAGTATAACGTAATTTGAATAAAATGAACTGTTGGTATTCGTAAGCGGTAATTACTGGGTTCAATCCCTGGCCGGGTCATACCAAAGACTTGAAAAATGGAACTTGTTGCTTCCTCGCTCACGCTCAGTATTGAGAGGATAGAACAAGGACTGGTTCGCTCGGTGTCAGTATAACGTGACTGAGTGGGGTGTCATGTCTGCCTACGGCATGATATTTCGGTGGGACAGCAGTATAAAATATCAACATTAGATCTGCTCTGTTACAAATAGGTGTACCCCCGCCCCTTCCACTCCCCTCCCTTCCCTTCCCCGTCGTGATATAGCTGAACAAATGTTGAAAGCGACGTTAAACCCTATTCACTCACTCGTCACCGTATATAATAGGGTTAACACCGATGCCCATCAAGAACCCATCGGGCCAGAAGTGCTCTTCAATACACACGTATTGAAGATCAATTAGCGATTAGCACGCAGGGGTAAAACGGCTTCGACTGATTCCTCAGTTACTAGTAACAGCTTCGAGGCAGCGCAAAAGTGAAAAAAGGCCAATGTAGTGTTCCTCATGAGCCATTAGTTTCCCATTCGCTGTACTTATACCAAATTCCCTGCTAATTTTTGTCTTGTTTGGAAATGCGGGAATTATCGAAAAACGATAAAATATACAAAACGACTATATAATTCCAAATCCTATAACTAGGCTATGAATGGTCATATTCTAGTCAATGAAATATGCTCATATTCAGTATGATTTCAAATTGCCTAATATTTGTGTTGCGCATAATTAATACATCGTTATTTTCACGTAGAACTACTGCGCATGTTTTATTTCAACTTCTGTTGATGTTTCTATGCATCAAATAGCAACCAGCGACTTGGCCGACGGAATCGCAGATTGAACATCAAAGGGGCAGGCCGTTATTGGCTGCACTAAATCACTATGGCAGTGAACTGATATATGTTCAGGTACGTGATCTTATTGTTGATTCGACACATCTGTGACATGCGAGTGGCTTTCACCGCTGTCATAGTTTCGCTTCAGAACCCAGTTGCAGTTTTGATTAACCAGTATTACTCGCGCGCACATCGATTGCGCAGCTTCCTTTGGGCATATCCGGTTTACATGTACACTGTACAAGTTCGTGTACTTTATATTTACGTTAAATTTAACGTCTTAACTTCCTATCGTTATTTCTGTTCAAAAAATATTTATAAAAATAAAAAAATAAAAACTTTATATATAGGCCCTATTTATATCGTTTTATATATTTTTACAAAGGTTTTAATAATATATTTGTGTTTGACAATTTTGTCACAAACAGCGACTTTATATTTTGGTTTTAACTCTATATATTTGTCGTTGACAGTATTGTCACAACAGAAGGGGCCATATGGTCGCATTTAGGAACAGATAACCCTTGCTAGGCCTATATGCCAGATACATAACGTAGCTAACCGAATCACGAAGAATGACGCATGATGAATGAAACACACTCTCGATGACCCCTCGTATCAATCTCAAGTTCGTCTATTTCCGTATTGGCGGAACAAGAACACATAAATCCCCACCGGCGGGGAGCGTATGACGATCACGCAATGAGCCGACTACGAAATAGTGCCTTTGATAATCGAGAGATCCGGGAGCATTTTATTGTGAAATTCAGTTAATTTTAACCATAAGAACCTAATTTATTCAAATGAGCTCTATCCGCTCTATCCGTCAATGCAAAAATATCCAAGATGGCCGCTTTGGCGATGTCACAGGAAAAGACATTTTTTGACCGAATTTGTTTTACTGATTTTTCGAATTTTTCTTTGATGTAGTTTTCTTCACATTAATTGAGGAATAAATTAAAAGATAATTATAAGCTACGAAATAAAATACTTTTGTTCACTTTTACGTCACAAAAAATATAGAAAAAATGGCAAAGATACCTTTTTTGTTGCACCCATAAAGATACCATTTTTGCTGCACCCATACGACCGCCATCTTGAGTTTACCCTTGCAGCTTTGTTCAGAGGATTCTGCGCATAAACTAAACGGTACACCCATACGGCCTAGGCCGTTTCTCAACCCAGAGAAACAGAGTGTTTATGTGTTCCGAATTATTATTATCATTATCAATATCATTTCATTTTATCATTTCAGTGATTCGATGCTGCTTTTGTTTTCAAAATTCACGAGTAAAAACAATGTTTATAACGACTACTTACAATAAATTATGATAAAATAAAATAATATGAAATCAGTGAAATATATTAAATCAACAGAATCACTATTGGCAAAAGCTATTTTATTTCACATCACATTAATATTTACTACATGTAATTACTAAGAAATTGCATAAAAATCGGCCAAAAAATGCTGTTTTTGAAAACGACGTCATCAAAGCGGCCATCTTAGATTTTTTACTGCGGTGGCCTCATGGTAGAGCGTCGGCCTCGTAAGCGGTGGGTACTGGGTTCGATCCCAGGCCGGGTCATACCTAAGACTTGAAAAATTCGAACTTGTTGCTTCCTCGCTTACGCTCAGCATTAAGAGGATAGAACAAGGACTGGTTCGCTCGGTGTCAGTATAATGTGACTGATTGGGGTGTCATCTCTGCCTACGGCATGATATTTCGGTGGGACAGCACTATAAAATGGCAGCATTAGATCTGCTCTGTTACAAGTAGGTATCCCCGCCCCTCCCTTCCCCTTCCCGTCGTGATATAGCTGAAAAAATGTTGAAAGCGACGTTAAACCCTATTCACTCACTCACTCACTCATAGTTTATATCATTTGCAGTTCAAAATCAATTCAATTTTCTGCTATAAACACAAACGCACAGGAAAACAGTTACCGTAGTCAAATTTCTCGACAGGTCTATATGGTCCTTAAAAGGGAACCAAAAAAACACACCATTTATATTTGAGATTCTGGAATATCTGGGACGGGGGAATGTCCCCCTCCCCTCTTTAACGATCCCCCCCCCCCCCTCCACCGGAGCTCTTCAACTGCGAGAAAGAGAGAGTTTGGATTAGGCTTTATAGCTTATCACGTTGTGGTTAATACGAGTCTATTGGCAAAAGTCTAAGAGAAAAGCTTCATTGGTAAATTCAAGAGGGCGGCCATATTGGAGCAACAAAAATAGTATCTTTGCCATTATTCTTCTATATCTTTATTACTTGTGAGTTAAATTGGCCAAAAGTATTTTATTTCCTGTCACATAAATATTTTCCAATTTATACCTCAGTTAATGCGGAGAAATTTGCATGAATAAAAAAATTAAACAATCTGTCCAAAATTTCGGCAAAAAAAAAATGGGTTTGTTTTGGAAAATGATGTCACTGTGACGTCACCATGACGGTCAACTTGAATATTTTTGCATTGTCGGGTAGGGCTTGGCTCATAGATATAGTGTGACAAGTTTAATCTCTCTAGAGTCAAGGGTAAAGAAAATATTCAGATATTGATCAATTTATTCACATTCCTATAATATTAGTTATTTTGTCCTGTGGTTGCCATGGAAACAAGGTGTTTTACAAAATTGCTCAAGGGTGCAGGTGGACACCCTTCGGTTTCGTTATCTGCATGGTCCACAGATGTCAAAACCATTAACACCTATTGTGGGACCTCTAGCGCAAGGTTCGCCCCTCTGGCTGTACTGCCAATGATCCGTCTAACGGACAAAAGAGAATATGACCGAAGATTGACGCAATACGACGGCGTTTTCTCAAATGGTGGTATCTGAATGGAGAAGAGCGAACACGGTCGATGATGAGCAGGGATACGTGAATTACAAACACACTCTATTGAAGACACCACCACTCCCACCACTAGCACAAGCTTTCAAAAACGACCGTGGTTTGTGGTTCAGTGACCCTTTACCTCAAGCCATGCAGCCACACGGTGAGTCAAATACAAGGAATATCACTTTCCTATACTACTTACTTGTTAAGTTGGATGTATCGGAAGCGACATTACTCAAAACAAAGGTTCCTTATATTTCTAGAAAGATATGAAAAATCGCAAAAATGGAACTGGCGCAGTCGTCTTACTATTTATATTCAGCAGTTCATGATGTCATTAAATTTTTGCTGATATCTTCAATGCTTCTATGATATCACCAATTGCTTTGTTAATAGGGCGAAAGGTCAGAGAAGAGACAAACTGCAAACTTTCAAGGAGAAGTGAATGAGAGGATATGGTTTACCGTCGCATTCAACAATGCGTCTGTCATATCATATCACGAAGTGTTCTTTGCCCGGCTGACCCTTCGGCTGGAGGCCCTATGGCTGACCCTTCGGCTGGAGGCCCTATGGCTGACCCTTCGGCTGGAGGCCCTATAGTTCTCCTCTCCCTCCTGATAACTCAGTTCGGGTCCTATTGTTCTCCCCTCCACATGACTCCTCGGGTGGGATCCTGTTTCATTTTTTGCCCGTAAACCCCACAAGGAGGAAAAGAGGAGCAGAATTTAACTTTAGGTTTGAACCCCATAAGGAGGAAAAGAGGAGCAGAATTTTACTTTAGGATTAAACCCCACAAAGAGGAAAAGAGGAGCAGAATTAACTTTAGGATTAATTTTGTTTCAGTCTACAACTTATTTATTGATATCACAAAATCATTTGTTGATACGATCAAATGATTAGCTGACATTATGGAAGGAATTGATGAGATCACCAAATCAGTAGATTTGCTGATAACTCAAATGATACAGTGACATCACCAAATTATATGATGACATCAGTGTAGTAGTAAAAGGTTATCTTGTTACTCACTGACCTTTGACCTTCATGACAAATTCCCGTTTCGTTCACGCGACCGAAAAAAACCCATTCCCGTGACATATTCAATTCAAGAACCAACAAGTCAACATCGACATCTGGATATTTCCGTGAACTAAAACATTATTGGAGATTACGGGGAATTACCGGTCCTGGTCTGTACCTCCACCATGAACTCTGTTATTTTTTGATTTCCACCCTTCGCTCTTGTAGCTATAACTATAATGATCCTTCCTTGACAAAAATTGTGTGCTGGAATGCCGGCTCTTAAAGTAAATCAAGGCATGTATGTGGTCTGTGGGACGATTTCTTAACCTCTCTGTTTCACTGCAGAGCTCTCGCATTGGTTTGTTTTCTAGGTCACTGACTGACTACATTTGACCTTATCCTAGGCCACTGGTTCGTTACTTACCCAGGCGGATGCTTATATACCAGATTGGTTCAAATTGGAATCCAGCATTTCTGTTCAAGCTCTTGGTATATAACCCCTTGTTAATGCTCGTAAGTCATTGTACAAAAAAGATCACATTTGTTTTCATTTGTTTTTTTTTGTATAACAAAAACAAAAACGCGAGAACAACAACGTGAGAACTTAAGCTCAAAACGGGCATTGAAATGGTTAGAACTTAAGCCCAGACGGAAGCCTGTATATGGAAATTATCAGCGGCCCAGTCGTACACCAACACATCTTGGTCTTCGGCCTGGAGGTACTCGTCAAACATCTGCACGATATTGGGTAGGTTCGGTCCACGGCAACGATGGTAGAGATAACACTTACAATACTGTTCGAACACCACGTTTATGTGCCCTCGTCCATGAATTGCAGCAATATCCAAGAGGTGGAAAAAATTGACGACGTCTGGCGACTTTGGAAAGCATTCATCGGTACCTAACATTCGAACCCGAGCATTCGCTGGAGTCTCGGATGTAGCCTTAGTATCTCAGGTCGGAATCGATTGGTGGCCGTACGGGTCAAAGTATTTGGGCCTGCTGTTCTGTCAAGTACACGACCACGTAATTTTGACCGGGACGATTCATCGGATCTGTGTTGAGGACGTAGGCGGCAGAATACACACGGGAATACGTCTCGGGCGAATACGCCTTGAAAGATAGTGCTTGTCCATGGGTCACATTCGACAGCACGGTGGTAATCTTGTCTGTATTCATGTTAGGTAGCAAAGTCACACAGGAATGCTGTTGTCAAACTCGGCGTAGCAAATCACATTGATGGTGCTCCGGAGGGCTCGTGCAAAGTGGATTTCCAACCGAAAGCTGTCTTGCTTGGCTACGTCCATCCGATGGTCGTTCTGTAAAAAAAAACTTGTATCGGTTAGCGATAGCCTCTCGACGTCATATTTCCTTCATCCTGGCTGATTTGACCTCTCGTTGTAAGAAGGCTCTGATGGGCCCGAATGAAACTTTCGCGTCCAAACTTCGGTATTAAAGCAGTGGATGGGACCTGCTGTCCGTCCACATGTAGGGTCACATTAGTGATGTTGAAAGGTTAAACTCAAACGGGTTCTTGGGTAGGCTCCGTTGCAACTGGTACAAAGGCTCAGTCGCTTGGGTGCTTATATTCCCGGCAAGCACGGAGAACACTTCGGTTTGCGCAGGTCGGATAGTGTGCTGGGCTAGTTTTCTCTTCAAGGCTTTAAGGTGTTCCACTTGGACGGCTGGATTCGGTTTCTCTTTTTGATCATACAGGACTGCGTATTGGATGATGATCTTATAGTCAGTTGCGTGCCTCTCTACGTAAGTAACCACCATGGCGAGGGTCGGACCGCCCGTATCAGTCGGATTTTGATGGGGACCTTGTTCAAGATGTAACGGTCTTGCCTGAAGAAGTCTACGTGCAGACAACCAGAGAGATCGACCGAGCTGCCGTTTGCTGTGAAACCCAGCCATTTTTTTCCATCCGGTTTGGAATTTTCCGTGTCCATGTACTGTGCTGTGTCCCGGTAGAATAAGGGGGCTGTGAACTGCAATTTTTTAACCCCTCGGCCGTATACCAATAGCGTTTCGATGTAGCCCGATATGGGTACGTGTTGGTCGAGTCACTGATGGGTTTGTGGTTCAGCGAAATATTCACCTACCGAATCATAAATTGCAGCCAGAGATTCGTCGGGCGTCGTGATTGCCGCACTGGTTTATATCGTATCATGGATCTCGATCGACGGAACGTGTGGTGCCGTGTCACGGGTGGCTGTTGTTGCTGTATTTAAGCCCAACGGTTGGGATTTTCGATCATTTTTGATGATGTGCGCATGTCTATCAACTCATGAGCGAAAGCCTCCAATCGTTTTTAGCACCACATGTGAACTGCACTGACGCATGAAATCATTCACCAAATCCACCATGTTCGGGTTGTCTTTCAACTGATACAGCAACAAGCCAAACCCTTCTCTGGAACGAAGCGGGTACACTCTACTGACTTCGTCTGCCACACAATTGCATTATGGTATAAATAAACAATATCTTCAGCTCCTTTCTCTGACATAACTGCACTGATTTGCGCTTGTATCCCAGACACCATGTGTCGCTAGCCGCCATTTCATTTATGGGTGATTGGCGACATTCGGAAATGCCAGTCGGCAGCTCTTCGAGAGCAGAGACTGTCTTCGGAGAATTCCCGACTTGGTTACTCCTGAAAAGAAGACATGAATTGATTAGTCGATTGCCAGAGGTTACTGGACATGACCCCATAGGTTTTCCTTCGGACATGCAGAGTGGATCGCCATTATCGGTATTATTTTAATCAGACTGCCGTCGTCCACTAAAGAATATCAACGTCCATAATTCAAAGACCTCTTCCCTATTATAGCATTAGCATTAGCACCACAGTAAACAAAAACAAATAAATAGAACATAAAAAGCATAGTATATATAAACATCTCTGCAAGAGAGAAGCGATCAACAGTTTTCAAATTCGTATCCCTGAAAAATGTTCTTAATCCATATGAGTATCGTTGTAAAGTCGTTATCTAGTGAATGATATATCGGAGTCACGCTTTGATTGCGTTTGTTCAGGTGAACACCATGGGGGTCTAGGAGTATATGGGTTCATACGGCCCCTAGCCCAGGGTTTAGCAGAATTAGACTCAAATTACGAAATGTGACGCCACAGATCTTGCACACATCCTGATACCTATTGACCTTTGACCCCTGTGCATCATTTTAGCCGGTTGTGTGCACTTGCGCAGGGACCAAAGGTCACTTCCGGTAACGGTCACGCGACGTGACGTCACAACAATTGAAGGTCAATGGGTATCAATATTCCCGTTTACTACTACACATCAACAGGTAAATTTGCGATATCATTAAATATAATCATAAAATTTAATGTTTGCTCTCCTAGTAATAATACAATTCTTACAATGTAATTTTTTACGATTCTCTTCATTCTGAACATGAAGCATTTAATGCTATGTAGTTCGTTCCTTCTTCGACCTTCCGAAATATTTAATGATGTCATCAAATATCAAATACTTGCATATATCACAACACGATTTGCTGATATTACCAAATAGTTTGTTGATATCAGTGAATCATTCGGTGATATAATCAAATGGTTTGTTGATGTCGCTAACTGCTGTGATGGTACCATTAAATGATATAAACATATCTGTAAATATTTCCTGATATCATTTAATATTTACTGAGATCAAGCTGCAATTGTTCCACTGGCCAAAACTTACATCTACACAGTTACAGACATTATAGTTGGACGGGATTGGGAAAGGGAAAGTGTGAGAGAAGGTTGGCAATCAGTCATGAAAGCCCGACATAATGGCAATCATGTCTGCAATCTGCCAAAATAATTTGCATGGAATCCAAATGATTTTAGTTCAGTAATTAATTATTCATGACAGTCTGGCACAGCTTTGCAATTCTTCTCCCCAGAAAACAATCCTGCGGTAAGGTTAACTTTTCTATGGGTTTATTAATCACGTTATTGCAACACTGAGCTGAAATATAGCCTTAAATGTCACTATATGTTAACATAGCTTTTGGCAGTTTCATAAATACCACCCCGCAATCTCAGATGAATGCCCGTTAATGTATCACAATATATCAGATTGATCCCCGACAGCCATGTGATGATTGGGGATAGCTGAGTCCACGTTCAATGTAAGGTGATTAAAGCATACCCCCACCACGTTTGACCATGATGGATTTATCCATATGTGTTGTAAAATAACTACTCTTTAAACACAATTGATATTAATTCCAAACAACTGAGAGTGCATGGGAAATTTATCCCATGAAAGCATTGAGTGAAAGAACCACTTGTCTTTGAGTGAAAAATCACTCATATTGGTCAAGTAAACTTCACTCGTTTTGAGTGTAGTTTTGTTCACTCTGCATTAAGTGATGTGTTCACTGAACATGAGTGATTCCTTAAAGAGACCTTGGGTGATTATATCCCAATTTTTAGTAATTCCTCAAAACGATGACGGGTGATTTTGATCCAAGCTTGAGTGATTCATCGAATCAATCGTGAGTGATTATATCCCAAGCTTGCTTGATTCCTCTAATCAATCGTGAGTGATTATATCCCAAGTTTGGTTGATTCCTTTAAGAAATGTTGGGATGATTGTATCCCAAGCTTTAGACATTCCTCAAATCAATACTGGGTGATGAGATCCCAAGCTTGAATTAATCGTGGGTGATAAGATTTGGAGATTGAGTGATTGTCAAATATATCGATATTATATCCCAAGCGTGAGTCATTCCTCAAATCCATTAATTATACGTGATCAGATTCCAAGCTTGAAGGATTTTCAGTGATTAATAGTGGGTGATTAGATCCCAAGCGTGAGTCATTCCTCAAATAATTATTCGGTGATTAGATCCCAAGCGTGAGTCATTTCTCAAATAAGTCGTGGCTGATTATATTCCAAGCTTGAGTGATTCCTCAAATCAATCGTTCGCGATTAGATCCCAGGTTTGAGGGATTCTTCAAATCAATAGTTGGTTATTAGATCCTAAGATTGAGTGATTAATCAAATTAATCGTGAGTGATCATATCCAAAGATTGAGCGATTCCTCAAATCAGTCAGATCGCTAGTTCGAGTGATATTTCAACCAGAGAACAAAAATCAACTAAAGATTCACTTTCGTTCAGCTTGAGTGGAATCAATGTTCACACTTATATGAGTGAACCTTCCACTCAAATGTCTGTAGACAACACAGCGAAATTGCGTATCTATTTCTCTGATCAAGGTAATTATTCCAGTTGTTTCCAGCTGTCTGATATCGGGTCAATCTCAGGCTAGAATAGATGGATGGATGGATGGATGGATTTACTTGAACAATCTATCGTGATACGATGGGCACATGCAGAACACCCCGTGCAATCCATAAGATACACAACCTAACATCTGCTCACTTTTCGGGATGAGGTTTGAACACATCTAGTTCTAGTTCCCGCCTTTGCAGAATTGTCATGTGAAGAACCCCGGCTTGTGTGGTTTCCAATGGGGCTTGCCATGGTCCCCTCAAACGTTTTGTGGACACTTGAATAATCGAACATCCTCGTTGGCATGCACTTCAATAGGACTTGATATGGTTCCAGTACGCGAATTTTGGACATTTTTGAAAATGTCGGGAATCCTCACTGGAATGCAATTCAATGGGCCTTGCTACTGTTCCACGATCAGGAAAGGAACATCCGAACTTATTCCATGAGGCAACTGAAGTCTGTTTTGGAAGGAACAGGATAATGGCAAGCCGTTTCAGCATTTAATTGTTTATTCCACGTATGTTGAAAGTTTTGCACTTATCGTAGAAGTTTCCGTCCTTAAGACGATGTAGTGCTTGTGCGCGATCTTAGATATTATAAGGCAATGGTCGTCTGTTGAATCGGGTGATGTTGTCTACATAACCCTTCCAGATAGATTCCAGTCTGGCTTCGAGATTTCTCGAAGACTGTTATAAACATATTTTATTGCAAATATTGCAATAGGATTAGGTGACTTAAATCCTTAAAACTACAACGGATTTCTGATGATATATAGTTTTTACTCTACCAGAAAATGTAAAACAATCGAAGATGGCCGCTTTGATGACGTCACAGTGACGTGATTTTGAATAACGGCATTTTTGAGTCGATTTTTATTTCTTTTTTTATTTATGCAATTTCTCTGCAAAATCTGCATGATAAATTAGTAAATATAATCTGATGTGATGCAGGTTTAATATCAGTTGTATAACCTATGACCATGGGCGGGGCTTGTCATGGCAGCGCGACGAGGTCACATCCGGTCGCGTGAAAGTTAGGATTTTGCTGGAACAAAATGCGGAAAAACGGAGTTTACATCCGAAGCGCGGGTAAATGATTTACATTCCGTAGTTCACAGGCTTGTGTACATTTATGGGCGTTTTGGCTCCATTCTTGGCAACCAGGCTAAATTAATTTTTTTTAATTGCAGATCAAAAATTTTGATTTTGCCCTTTTATTCCTCAACCTCTAAGGTGGCCATTTTAAATTTCATATTGGCCACCATTTGAAACATTTTCGCCAATATCTCGATACCTACATGTACACGAGATAGGAAGATTTTTCTAGCGATACCCACATTTTCAGGATCAATGCATCATCTGGTGGCACTGTGGGCGTCCTAAATGATTGACCATCTTATATTTCAAGATGGCCGCCATGTGAAAGCTAGTTTTATCAATAATTCCTTATCAAAACGTGTGGCAAATTGTATTACAGTGGAAAAACGTTATTACAGTGGCCAGTCAACATTCATTGTCAGGATCAGAAAGTCGGATGGTGACACTATAGACGTCTTAGTTACATATAATAGCGGTTATTATACATTCCGCCATCTGAATCTAAATTTGCATGATGACGGGGTATTAGCTTTAATACAGTAGCTGAACCCAGATTTTCGGGGTCAAGGTATGAGACAGTATCACTATGGCTTCTTAATACCGAACATTTTGAATTTCCTCTTAATGTTCATCATCTTAATGTTCATCATTTACGTAGATAACGAATTTAGATGTTGCCTTTTTTTCATCAACCTCTAGGGTGGCCGTTTTGAATTTCAAAATGGCCGCCATTTGAAACCTATTTTGCCCGATATCTCATTACCAAAACGAGTTAGGAACATTATTCCAGTGGCTACACTCACATTTACAGGGTCAAGCTATCAGTTGGTGGCACAACAGACGTATTTAAATGGTGGTCGTCTCAGATTTGAAGGTGGCCGCCGTCCGAAACCTATTTTTGTCAATATAATCATAACAAAAGGGGTGATGAATATTATTTCGGTGGCTTCCGGAGCAAGGCTTCATATGGTAGCTCTAAAGACATCATATGACACAGGTCAACTTGTATTCCAAGATAGCCGCCGTATGAAGCTTACTTTGATCAGTATAGCCTTTCCTAAACCCATTGTGGATTCGATTTCTGTGGATATACAGCAGCAACCATTTGCAACGCATTCTTGTCAATATCTGATTTATCTGAATGAGACAGGAACTTTGCTTCAGTGGATATATATGCAATTTTTCTCTTTCAGAATCTGTAGAAACGGGTAAATCTATCAGGGTATCTGCTCTTTATAATCCATGTATCTGTCACAGATTTCTCATAGTAACACTTTGTAAAACATTCTGTTTCTTAAAATCCTAAAGTCGAAACTGGAGATCAGAATTCAGTTATATGAGGTTGACTCTGAGTCCTATATGATCCTATAAGATGGAAAGGTTGATCACATGGGGATCAATAGTCTGATATGGGAGATTTAAAATATCACTGTATGATTTTAAAGTTACATGAGATTTGTATCCCATTGGAACATATAGATTTTGATTTGGATTGTTCAAGCTCTAGCTCAGCTCAGCTCAAGCAAACTTAGCAGATACATTGAACTGTCCGAAGAATTGGGTCAAATTGCCCATATATTTTTGGTTTAGACTTGACAGACTCAAAGATCATTTTGACCCAAATATTTTAGATACGTCACGACTATACCCAATCCTTCTGACAGTATAGAACAACATCATTAGCAGTGAGAAGAAAATTCGACGTTACCAGTCCAGCACTATCGAGAACTGAGATTAATCGGTATCTGCTCGTGAAACATCCAACTGGCTACATGATCTGAGTGGAAGACCTGATCATAAAAGCGAAGCAGTATTACTAATGGGAAGCTCAGAAACTCTGATTTTCTAGATATTGCATGGAATTGTCACTAATTCATCGAAATGTAGTGACGCCCGTCAACGCCCGCTGTTACGAATTAACGCCCCCTCTGTACGCCTTAATGCTCGTCTGAACGCCTTAACACCTTATTTTAACGCCCTATCCTAACGCGCATAGACCAGTCAATTGGTGGGCTGGGGGAAGTAACCAATCAGTGCAGCCATAAGGGCATTCACGGCGTAGGCCTACACACCGCGACATGTAAAAGCATGCAACAAAATGTAGCACTATGTCCGTGACTCATTTTATCCGTCATAATCTACGTTGGTCGGAATGGCTGAGTGGTCTAAGGGGCCAGTCTTAAGTGCTGGTTCGCATATGTGGGACGTGGGGTCGCACCCCACTTCCGACACACACCTTTTTCGTTATTCTTCGCCATGTTGTAAAACCACTGTACAAATATAGCACTATATATGAATCAATATGACCACAATAACCAGCGTTGGTCAGGATGGTCAAGTGTTCTAAGGCGCCAGTCTCAAGATCTATGAAATTGTCTTCTCCGGACTATGGGTATACTGGTCTACACAGGCGGACGTGGGTTCGAATCTCGCTCCTGACTCGTACCATTTGACTGGTCACACGGAGTCATAGAAATGAGAATGTTGTTGTTGAGATAGTGTAGTCTCCCAATTTCGGGTAAATAAAAGTCAAGAGAAGTAATCCATTTTAGTGGTACAGAAAGCAGAAACCATTAGCGTTAATTTTTCGAGGAATTTTCTGGAAAACCTCTGTTCTATTTATGGATCACTTGGGAGTAGTAGGGAAAGGGTAGTTTCGGAGGTGCAAGAGAGGTGGCCATGTTCGCTCTGGCTACATGGTAGAGTTACCTCAACGTATCCGGAAGTGACGTCACAGAGGTCATATGCAAATTCTTTATGTCAACTTGGGGTCGCCGTGGACCAACGCCTCACCGCTTATGTTAACGCCTTAACTTAACGCCATAACGCCCTAGCATAACGCCTTGACGCCATGATGTAGACAAATCAGAGAACAACAACAACATAGATGACAGGTCAATCATGTTATTAGCCCCTCCAGTACATCATACCCACGCTGGGGGATCCGCGTTGGGTATTTTTACAATTCAAGTAGGCTCTTGTCCAATTAGAAGCCGTCGTTTGAGAAAGTTTCATTTTCGGCCAGAATCGCTTTTGGCCTAAGCGTCGTCGGGCAGGCAAGGATACTGTAACGGCAGCATGTCCTGAAAGACTTGTTTGTGCATTTTGGGTGTAGTAAGTGAAGTGTTCATTCGTGGGGTGTGCTGGGATATATTTGAGAGATTGAGGTTCTATATCTCATCCAAAGATGGAGTGTAGGGTGTGATCTTGAAGCTCTCGTTTTGTAAACCACGACTTCGGTGATTCCCATGTCGTCTGCGACGTCATTGGTGACATCATCAGTACGAATGGTAGCGAAATTTTGATTAATCGACCAATACATATGGACTGATAATCCTATATGTGCAGACACCACCACCATCACACACCACCACCATTACCACCAGGCGTTGACGCCCGTCATCACCCGGTGGTGGTGGTAGCTCCCGTAGGTTGGTAGCTCCCGTAGGGCAGAGTTCTTGGAGCTCGGAGCTCTTGGAGAAAGTGTCACACATGACCATCTTTATGTGCTGTACGACTCTCGGGTGATTGAGGAATGTCAAGTTACCTCAGTTCCAAGATGTTATGTGCGATATTAAATCCTCGGGGGTCGGCGGGTATTTTCATAATTTTCACTATGTGCTCTCCGTCGCCCATCTTTTAGAAAATATATCAAGTTTACCATGATTGATTTATTCATATATGCCGAAAATGAGCTACTCTCTAAAACATTTGATAGAACTTCACCAAAATATTAATGTCATTCATAGTGAGTGAGTGAACTCCCCAAAGTGGGGGATTTCCCTATCTGAGAACAAAAATCAACTCAAATTTTGTTTTCACTCAGTCTGAGTGGAAACAATATTCACCCTTATCTGAGTGAACCTTTCACTCAAGTTTTGTTTTGTGTTTAGAACTTGACAACACAGAGAAATCGTGTATTTATTTCCGTGACCTGGGTGGTTGTGATTGTCTGGTTTCTTTTTGAACTGTCTGATATCGGGCCAAACTAATATAAGCAAACTTTCAATCTCCATGCCGATTCCTCATAAAAGAGGATTGGGAAAATCTTTACAATTTTCCAATATATCCACCAAACATGATAGTATCTCGCTCTCACCTGACAACCCATTTACGCAAGCGTACTTAAGCGTAAATCCATGCAAAATACTCTTTGAAAAAAGTCGCACCATCATTAACATAGGCCGTTTATATCAGAACACAAACTTCCTCCACCAACAGGCCCTCAATACGAGAGTTTTGGGGTGTATAGGCGGAGGTAATACGATGAAGTGTCGAAATATGGCGTCTCTGTAGGCCATACGTATATTTTTTTAATTTGTTCATTTGAATCCAACTGTTTTGACATTTTCTGAAATTTACAGAAACATCTCACATTTAAAGCCCAACGGCACGGACATGCGACAGAACCACCCATGCATATTTTATAGCAAATCTACACGGATGACATTAAAACAAACTGATGTTGCTTTTGTAACAACACCGACGTGGTCACCTGCGCCATCAATGTGCGAGGGAATATTTTTTCCCTATACCGTTGGGAATTTACCCCCGATATTAGAACGGAAAAGTAAGTGTCTGCCAATTTCAGTAAAAAATCAAATGTATAGGATTCCACATTTTTAAACCGAGTAAACCTTTCCAACAAAAAAGCTGCACTTTGGGGAATGTCGGTGGCGGTTATCAATCGTAGCCACAAGAGATTAGAACTCGCTCAGTGAGGATGCATATATTGGTGATATTATTATTCCTGGAATGAAGTTTCTGCAAATAATTACATTGAAAGAGAAAATAAATGAAAGTTTGGGAAATATATTAGATTCATGCATATTCTAATAGCAGTCAAACATATGATAAACGAGACCTTCATATTGTCCCAGATTCCCAAGATTTTGTGTTCCTCAAAATTGTCCAGGGGTATACTCCCTTTTTCTTCCTTTAAGGGTCCAAATTGATCGTGCAGTTTCATGCCAAGTGCCCAACTTCTTCCCAGTGTTTGTTCTATCTGATTTCATATTTACTCCAGCAACCATAGGACAGTCTTGATGAATTATCAGTTTCATATGGTTCGCCTATATTTTTCAATAATAACACGTTAATTAGCGACGAAAATTGCTGAGGTTAGCACCCACAAATTAAAACAATTCAGCTTAGTTAATGCATTAATGCAACAGCTTACACATTGTTAAATTGAACTTTTCATTAAAGTTGACTTTGCATTAAACTTACGAGAAGAGAGGGTTTGATCTCAACATCATTATTTGAGTAAACGAATTCCAATAAGTCGTCTCACGAGACGCTCGAAGAGAAAGCGAGAAGGTTATGTTCACCAGTCTGTCCACTAGATGGCGCTTTTACTATCTATCGTATGTTATGAACATTTGAATCAATATATTTTGACATTCACTTCAATTCCGACAGAAACACATAACATTTAAAACAACACACGTATAGATGAGAGATGAACGGTCCCATCATTGGAGACGTGGTATTTGTTGGAACACCCACAGACGCCATTAGCGCTATCAACGTTCATGCAATTATAATGCATGGAAATGTTAATACGTTTATGTAGTTGCAGTGAAAGATCAAAAGTATATCATTTCGAATTTTCAATTAGAAATTCACACCGGTACCTCAACTTGGGAAATATTATATCTTTGTTATAGTCACCTTATGACACTAGGCAATATATGCCAAATATTGGCAAGATAATGTGGTCGAGTTGGCGAAACCCTCGAGAGGGCAATATCGTCCAGAGACGTCTGACATTTAAGCCTATTGATATTTATGAACCGGTATAGATACACAGAGAAAATGCCTCGTGAGTTTCCAAAACATTTCAGAAATGACATTCAAATTAGTCATTGGGGCTGTGGTATTTATCGAACTATCATTGGAAGCCAGTAGTATCATCGACGTGTAAATTATTTCTTTCGTACTATTGGGATTTTACCGAACCTCACGATGGAAATATCAGTGTTCGTCTAAATTAAATAAAAAGTCAAAAGCATTTTCAAAGGACAACAAGCTATACCTCGGTGCTCACTATCAATGGTAGCCCCGGGGGATTGGTATACGGTAACTGCGCATGTGTCAGCAACAATGACATGATTAACCTGGACTGAAGTTTTAGGAAATAACTAATCACTTTAAAAGTTCGGATATTACTTTTCATATGTTTTGACGTGTATACAGTGCATTTATACACAAGGTATTCGCGAAATAACGTTTTATTAACCACATCTTCTAGAAAAATAAAGAAACAGAACACCACGGGAGTATGGTACATATATGACACGTTTGATTTCTGCTTATGATCTTCCGGCCAGTCACCAAATGACTAAGCTGCACAGAGTAGTCACTCGGTAATACTACTAAACTGCCTATGGTGGCCGAGAGGGGCCATCGTCACTTCGCCATCGTACGTCAAAAAACAGAGCGATGGAGCGATAGAGCGATAGAGCGATAGAGCGATGGCGATAGAGCGATAGAGCGAAAGCGATAGAGCGATAGAGCTATGGCGATAGAGCGATAGAGCGATGGCGATAGAGCGATAGAGCGATGGCGATAGAGCGATAGAGCGAAGTACATGACTGCGCATGTCTCATAATCATGCATATTCATACGGTGATAATCGTACCTCCAACACAAGAGAGATCGCCGCTAAACTCTAGTTATTATCAGGCGGATTCATGAATATTATAGGGACCAGCGGCATACCACAAAGATTACACAGATAACACAGAGAGATAGACCGATAAGTGTTATTGTATATGGGCTAAAATAATAAACATTGGCTAAAAGATCGACATAAGAATCTAATAAATAAACAGTGATATTCGCTGTCTGGTGAACATATACATTTGGAATCAAGTTTTGTAATTAATGCTGATCAACGCTTGTTAAAAAATCAACGTAGAATCGAAATAGAAGAGGTCACTCTCCCCCCCCCCCCTCTAAAATATTGGTGATCTGATTTACCCATAGTCTCGTAATTTTTCGTCAAATTCAACTTCTAACTCCTCTGAAAGAAAAGACCAATTCGTCCGTCGATGCGTAAGTTGAATTATTTGAAGTTGTGGGTGCCGGACGCGGCCATTTCCGCGTTTTTATCGAAAAAGAAAGGCGGATGTCATATGAAACTGATAATTCATTAAGATTGTGCTGATCAAGGCTGGACTTAACACTAAATCGCATAGAACAAACACTGATTTTTTTTATATCTTATTTGGTTTTGTTAGGTAATACACATTGTACGTACAATATTTTATCGTACTAAACAAAAATGGCTGTATTTGTAATTAGAAACTCATGTTATACAACAAACAGATACATCGTCATTACACCTCGATTTATCTACGCAAACAACATCATAAGAGTCTAAACAGTAAATGCAGCGATGACCAACACTGGTAAAATTCGCAGTTCTTATACTGGAAATATTTATCGGTTTCGTACGCACATTTAAAGCGTTTTGAACACTTTTCAACCAAGGGATTTTTAACTACTTTCATTTTATATATAGAAAATTCAATAATAGAAATACAGTAGTTGGGTGGCTGATTTCTGGGTTGTAAAAGACCAAGTATAACTTTTTCTGGAGAAAATATAATTGGAACAACCGCCGAAGCGAACTAATTTTCCAGTAAACTCCACCAAGGGTAGATATGTTCACATTCCCAAAAGAGATGAATAATAGTCTCTGGAACTTTGCTACAAAATGTACATAAGTTAGATGTATCAGGGTAAAGTTTATGTGCAAAAATGTTGGTAGTCAATATTCGGTTAATAATTCTGTATCGAAACCATTTATATTTCACATCTCTTTGTTACATTATTATTCCATATATACCACTCCGAATCACTATATTTTTTTTCAAGAACTGTTTAGTAAAGTAAATCTAAAGGTCAAGAGATTTCTATATAACATTTTACAGCCTTTTTCCCCACTTATTAATAGTGAAATAGGGGGCAGTATCAACGGTATCATATATTGTTTCTGTAATAGTTCAAATCTCATGTTGTTTGCTGCTTTCCGTACTGCTTGAGTAGTATATAAAACTGATATTGACGCAACCTGACCCTGGACCTAAACAATTTGCATATTGGGGAGAAAAAACTACCTCCGAACACAGAAGAGTTCCAATTTTAACAGGTCACTGCGCAGGTCAAGTGGTTGCCATGGTGACGTCACTTCCGGTCACGTGCCATTTGGGGCATGTATTCTTCCGCGGTGAAGCCGTCAGCGGTGATGCAGTCGTGGGAAAAAGCCTCCGTGGACAGAAAAAGTAGTCCCAAATACGCGGAGAGCTGAGGAAAATTCTCCGGCAATCTTCGGGACATTTTGGGAGCGAGAGGGCCCCCTAGTGGACCGATTGGGTTGAGTGAGGTGTCAAAGTGAAGCGCTCCTCCAGGGCGATCAAGACATTGGTGGGTGTATGTAAAATTAGGATTTGTCCCGAAAACATAAAAAGCGGAACAAGGACTTTATCTCTGAAATAGGGCCTGATTCGCACATTTGCATCCGTACGGGAAAATGCCCATATGGGTATAAGAGTGGTAATTTTTTTGTGGATTTTACTATGGGTTGTGGGGCCTTGTTTTTCACGTCTCACCACGTAGAACACATGGGCGGGTTCCCGAAGCTAAGCGGTGAAATTTTTCGAAAAGTTCACGGAGGTATGGATAGGCCTATAGGCCTAATGGCTCAGTGGATAGGTCCATACTTGGCTATTCACACATGTTCATTGCGATATGGGTTGTGGGATCTTGTTTCTCACGTCTCACCACGTAGAACACGATGGGCGGGGTCCCGAAGCTAAGCGGTGAATTTTTTTAAAAAGTCACTGCACGCATGCGTAGGGGGTAAATGGTGCTGGGTGGCCGTTTTGGGGTCTAGGTGAGCCCTTAGTGGTCCGATGGTGTCGCAAGAGGTTTTATTTTGAAGCTCTCGTGGAGGAGCATCCGACTGAACTAATGTATCGTCCGTTTTCAATATTCTGCGCATGCGCAGTCTGGTCGTAATATAGAAAGGAGACATTTTGGGGGTGCGTGGGGATGTGTTTGGGATAGAGATAGACCACTATTGGTCCAAATGGTTCGTGGGAGGTGTCAAAGTGGGGTGGAGTCGGAACCACATATATGCCACAGGACATATATGGTACAATACAGGACAGATATTGTATAACACAGGACAGATATTGTATAACATAGGAGAGATATGGTATAATACAGCACAGATATGGTATAATACAAGACATATATTGTAAAATACAGCACAGATAATACAGGACAGATATTGTATAATACAGGACAGATATTGAATAATACAGGACATATATTGTATAATACAGGACGGATATTGAATAATACAGGACAGATATTGTATAATACAAGACATATATTGTATAATACAAGACATATATTGTAGCATCCGGATGTAAAACAATGAAAACCCCGGATGTAAGATGAGGTCCCGGATGTAAAACAAAGGTCCCCGGATATAACTGGTCATACATACTTAGGTTATTATTATGGACAACAAACATACAGTCTGATATGTAATTTCTTACAATTAAGAAAAATTCAAAACGATAAATGTGTGAAGTAGTAGCCAGATAAACTGACTAACGCCACATCACCGCGATGTATATATTATCAGGATACTGTACTGTTCCCGCAAGAGTACAAGTACATGGACAAGAAAAATGTAAATTGGTAGAGTATATGTATATGGACAGATTACATGTACAGGCACATTGTACATGTATAGGCACATAGTACATGTACTTTCGCTACTACTTGTACTGATGACGTCACCGATGACGTCATAGATGCTGTGGACATCCATCAAATCGGGGTCTACACTCCGAGAGCTAGAAAATGACACCTCCCACGGCGCATTCGGACCAATAGTGGTCCATCTCTACCCCAAACACACCCCCACGCACCCCCAAAATGACCACTTTACTTACTACACCAAACTGCGCATGCGCAGATTGACGCGACGTGCAATAAAAAGCACGCCATTCTGGCTCTACCCCACAGAAGCTTCACTTTGACCCCTCTCACGACCCATTTGGACTAATAGTGGTCCATCTCTATCCCAAGCACACTCCCACGCACCCACAAAATGCCTGCTTTCTATACTACGGCAAGACTGCGCATGCGCAGAATATTGAAAGCGGAAGATGCATTAGCCCAGTCGGATGCTCCTTCAAGAGTGTTTTAAAATAAGACCTCGTACGACACCATCGGACCACTTGGGGCTCACCTAGACCTCAAAACAGCCACCCAGCACTATTTACCCACTACGCATGCGCGCAGGGACTTTTTCGAAAAATTTCACCGCTTAGCTCCGAGACCCTGCCCGTCGTGTTTTACGTGGTGAGACGAAGAAAACAAGACACCACAACCCATAGTAAAATCCACAAAAAATGACCACCCCTATACACATACAGGCATTTTCCCGAACAGATGCAAATGTGCGAATCCGGCACGATTTTAGGGGTAAAGTTCCACTTTTTATATTTTCGGAGACAAATCCTTAATTTACATGCGTCCACCCATGACTTGATAGGCAGGCCCGATAAGCCGGAGACCGACATTAGCCCTTTTGGACATCGTTGATAGGAGTTTTCCCCTATTGTAGGGGTAAAATCTGTGTTCTGCTTTTTGTATTTTTGGGACAAATCCTAATTTAACATACACCCACCCAGTGGTTGATCGCCCTGGAGGAGCGCTTCACTTTGACACCTCACTCGACCCAATCGGTCCGCTAGGGGCCCCTCTCCCCCCAAAATGCCCCGGTGATTGCCGAAGATTGCCGGAGAATTTCCCCAAGACTACTTTTCTGTACGCGGAGGCTTTTTTCCGCGACCGCATAACAGCGGCGGAATACATGCCCCAAACGTCACGTAACCGGAAATGACGTCACCATGGCAACCACTTGACCTGCGCAGTGACCTGCAAAAATTGGAACTCTCCTGTGTTCGGAGGTAGTTTTTCTCCCCACTATGCAATTTGTTTAGGTCAAAGGTCAAGTTGCGTTAATATCAGTTTTATATACTACTTGCCTGACATACTGATAATTATTCCAGAAAATGGGCTGCGCATTTATAAATGGATTGAAAAGAGTCAAATGACAAAAAAAATCCGTTATTATCTAAAATATCATTTACAAACCGCACGCCTTTTCCATTCCAGTGACCTAAATGTAGAGCTTTATTATCAATCTTAATTTTTTCATTGTAACATTTCATTCGAGAAAGTTTGACAGTCCTCTAGTTTTATTTGAAATTCTGTCCAGGCTAGAAGCGTGTCCCTCCAAAATACGTTTTCCATCGTTGGTATAATATTAGTTCTTAAGAATGCTGAACCAACTCCTATTGGGTCTATATTCTTTGGCATATACATTTTCAAAATATTACCCCACTTGGAATTATCAGCTTGTAATATCCTAATCCACGATATATTTTGTGCCTGGATTACATATTAACAATAGGATTATATAAACCGCCATGTTCAAGTGGTTTAACAAAAAAAATTCTCAAAAATTTATCAGGTTTCGAGTTCCAAACAAATTCAAAACAGCGTTTCTGGAATTCATTTATAAGGGGTTCGGGTGGGTTTGGAAGAGAGGAAAATAGATGGTTAAGTTTCGGCAACAACAAGACAAATGACATTTCGTCCCAGTGGAGTCAATCCTTTTTTGGACCATATCTTTATGAGTATGACAATATCTTTTAATTCATCTTTGTATTTGTTCAACCTTTTCGGCCAAATTGTTTGTAAACAAAAGACCTAATAGCTTAAATTCACCTTGTGACCAGTCTAAATTCCATTTAGTACGAAACCACTGAGAAAATGTTGGTACTTGGCATAAAACTGCAATTTAAAAACCAGTCATTTTAGATTTATTCCTCACGCTTCTCTACTAATTTTCGGCCCATTTCAAGGCACCCTCTCGTAATTATTGAGGGTGGAGAGACGAAGTAGTCCTTGGTCTCCGCTCTTTGAGACATTCCGTTCTTTGTGCAAGGCGGGGGTATAGGGGGAGAGGCAAATCTTAATAAATTAATATCCTATCAACGTTCTTCAACAATTGAATATTAATAAGCGTCAATCCTTCCCCCTCCGTGTCATTAATCAAAGATTTTTTTTTTTATATATTCATAATGGCATTCCTTGAATCAACTCAGAGTCGCTTTCTTGTACAGAATTTTTCTTAGTATGCATGGCGTTGATATTCATTTTGACCGCCATGAAAATCTTGTACCGACAAATACCGTGAACACAAAGCCAGGAAAAAATGTCGACTTGTCTCGTTTTGGTGTAGTCATGCGCAGTCATGTACTTCGCTCTATCGCCATCGCTCTATCGCTCTATCGCCATCGCTCTATCGCTCTATCGCCATCGCTCTATCGCTCTATCGCCATCGCTCTATCGCTCTATCACTCTATCGCCATCGCTCTATCGCTCTATTGCCATAGCTCTATCGCTCTATCGCCATCGCTCTTTCGCTCTATCGCCATCGCTCTATCGCTCTATCGCCATCGCTCTATCGCTCTATCGCCCTATGGCACGATGGCGAAGTGACGATGGCCCCTCTCGGCCCCATACTGCCGACGTGTACGACATCCACGAAGAGATAACCGTAATTTTTATGGAATTATTTTATGGTTTTTTACGTCAGTTGACAATGGTGGATTAGTCACCTATATTCCAAACTGAGAAAACCTGCAGATTTAAGTTCAAATTTACAGTACCGAGTGGTGAATGAAGTACCGGACGATATAAGCAAACAAAATGGTACTGGCAGATTTAAATATCTCAGCCTGGTGTATTATATTAGTAGTCGCGTGAGTGTTTTTCTTGAGCCGCGATAAAAACGCGACAAAGAAATTATTATAGACCTATTATAACCTTGTGGGTCATTTATGAACCTTTATGTCAATTACCGGCCTCCCTTCAAAGACATCGCCTGTGAATATAACCTGTATATGAGCTCGCCCTCGTCGCCAGGAGAGCGGGTCTAATAATTCCCATATCCTGTTGTGTAGGTCTTCGTTGTGCACGTTTAAGGGCGTAAAACGTTATCAAGAAAAGTGTTACAATTTGATAATCTGGGTACTTTTTGATCTGATTGCACAGTTTTTCTAAATACATAAAGGTCTCTCATAATATTAATACCTCATGTTCATCATTATTCAAATACACTTAATTCATTTGTGTTTATATAACTGCTCGTGTGTGTGTTCGCGATAATTGTAGACACCGAATCGGCTTCGAGATATCAAAGTACGATTTCGTTTCGGAAAAACAAAAATTCTGAACAATATGTACCTGCCTAGGATTATGATAATAGGTTTAGGATGAACATAACCTCAGAATGATAGAATAAATTCAGAATGAATCAATGGACCGATGGGCTACAATGAAAAGCGGTAGGGTAACGTCCCTCAACCGCTCCCATCCGCATCATCGCCCCTCACCAATACGCCCAATTCTGCCATTGGGCAGATATAACCTCTCCCCCCCCCCCAATCCAATTTGTAAACGTCCCTGTTGTTGTAAATATTATGTAGGCCATACCATAATTCAACTCAAGTTTTCGCTCTTATTCCAAGTTAATATGAACCGAACGTGATGTACCATTGAAACGTTTGATAATACTGTTGTACTTTCTCACTATCTCTTAACTCGGGTCGTTGTATAATCTGTTGCATCTCTTGATCGAGCGTGTTCATCGTCTTCAACGTAGGTGGGATCGGATACGGAGATTGTAAGGTGTGTAGCAGGCGTGGTTCGATGAGGATCATTTTTTCGTGTGGTTCATTTTCGACCGAAGAGCCCTCTCAGTATGGGACATAACACTGAAGCGGCCAAAGGCGCTAAGATCCCGCCTTTCTGCAAGATCTTTTTCTTCTGTGCTTGCGGGTTTCTATTTTGCACCAGGGTCCTGTCTTGCGGCCAACTTAGAACTCTGGACCGGAATCAGTAGCACGTTTCATTTTAAGATATTGAGTCCATACTCACATAGACAGCGTACAAGGGCGGGATCATCTCCACTGACAGTAGTCCGGACCAACTCGGATGGAGCTGCCTTTAGTGCTTGGAACGTCGAGACGTGCTTCCGTACTCGAGCTGACAGCATGCACAACTAACGCTGAAACACGCAACTCCGCCTTTTCCATTGTTTACTACGGAGAAACATGAACAAGCATGGGGTGTTTTATCTTTTTTATTATCCCCTTCATCACATACACACCCCAGCTGGGGAAGCCACTGTCTAAATAATATGTTTAGCCTTATTACCCGTACACGAAGTGGATCTCTCCGGGAAAGACGCGCGTCCGCAGTTGGGGGTGGCCGGGGTGTCTCGCTTCAGGTCAAGGAGTATATACCCGTGTTGAGGGGGTCCCTAGCGTTTCTAAACACCACCAGGTAGTTGGCATTCAAGCTGATGTTCGGATGTTCTTTATTTTTGCAGAACAGATTCTGGACAACGTAGATGAGGTTGAGCTACCGATCATGACTGCTTTTGGTAAAGAGCTGGGTCACCTGATAATCGGTTCCGCAATCGCAATGACAAAACCCATGACCATCAGAGTGTCTGGTTTCAAATTGGCCAATTTGGGTAGTCCTTCCACGAACGTGTGGGACATCATCGCATGCGTCGCATTCTCCATAACACCACGTGGCCCAGGCAATAGGTGGGGAAATAATGCTGTCGGCGAGTTTCTGGACGGAGTGCTTCTTCCCCGACCCCGTTTGCCCCGCAACGAGACAGGTGAAGGTGTGTTGCCACCGATGGTCCATGGCTGGAGGTATATCCGCTGACGTGGCAATCCGCTCCAGACAATATTTAGTAGGAGTGAACAGGAGTCCGGGCATCGACGTTTGTGGCCGTTGTCGGCACGTTAGGACGTCTACTGACATGGCCGGATAATGAGGGTCTTCATGCGTAGGGCTCGCTATACTACTAGGTGTGTGGCTTGACCTGGTATGTATACTTGGTGCGGTGGTGGTCACTGGGGCCGGGCGCGGTTAGACTGGCGCTAGCGTAGGGCTTGCTATACTACTAGGTGTGTGACTTGACCTGGTATGTATACTTGGTGCGGTGGTGGTCACTGGGGCCGGGCGAGATTTGACTGTAGCTAAGATTCATAGCGTCTCTCTCCCCTCACCGCTATGCCGACGACAAATAACTGGTGTAACTCGAACATCTTCATGGCGCACTTATTATTACCTTTGCGCCCTATTGGACCTTCATTAACTTGAGAAAATGGGCCGCCATGAATAAAAATACAGAAATGGCAGACTAAATGGCCATTCGTCGGTCAAAAATTAATTACAGACGTTAAAATTATCCCTATGGAGCCTCAAAATCACCTGAAATGGAGGGTCAAGAAGATGGGCATTTCCGTCATAATAGACCCCGTGTATACAGGGGATAATGATCACAACATCGACTATGGTATTTTTATTCATGGCGGCCCTTTTTCTCAAGTTAATGAAGGTCCAATAGGGCGCAAAGGTAATAATAAGTGCGCCATGGAGATGTTCGAATTACCACCAGAGAAATGTATTTGTCGTCGGCATAGCGGTGAGGGAAGGGAGACGCTAAGAATCTTAGCTAGATTTGACTGGCGCTAGCGTAGAGGTCGCCTGTTGGCTTATGTTTCTTGCAATCACGGCTAGAGACTTTCTCCTATGGGATGAAGAGAGATCTGATGTGTTACGTATTAAAACACACCTCCTTACAAGATACCCAGCAGAGTACGCAGTATTACAACAAAGCCTACTTGTGCTTTGCGCGTTTTGAGTGTCAGAGACACTTTGTCCATAGCACTGTGTTCATGGTCGAGCACCGAATGAACGCTGTCGCCGGTGGTTCCTGTCTTTATAGCCATTTCATCAGGTTGACCCCAACCGAGAAATTGAACGAACTCAACCAGCCTTGCTATTTCACGAGATGCACCGTCTTGCCTCGCCGACAGTCGGTATTTAGGATAAGTTCCTCGCTGTAGTGTTGTTTTCACCAAGGCCTGCAATTCTTGTTCGTGAAACGGCCCTTACAATGACTCCCCTTGAATGTCTTTCACACACCCGCGGTTGTCGGGGTAAACAGCGTTTGACGAGAAAGTGTTCATCGCTTCAGTTGGGATGTACTCGAACTTGCCCTTGAATTTACTACCCAATACAGGATTCCCGATATTGAACATCTCCTTCCGTCATGGTTGTGGTTGTATGGAGCACGCGATGCAACGAATGTGTGTTCGTTAACAGTGATGGGTGCTCTCCGAATATTCCGGTGATAGACTCGGTTGTAACAGACCATAAATGTTGTGGAAGGACATAGATGTACCGCCTTGTATTCATGGCCGTAATTTGTTTTACATGCAGCCCTCAAATATCTTGTTGCACCTTTCCACGAAAGAAACATTGATGTCGTTGTACAAAGAAGAACAACTTCCAGTCTTTCGGAAACTTTTGGAAGGGTCTGTTGAATAAATCCTTGCTTTCATCGTTTTTCAAATACAATTGTTTGCGACCTGTCTTGAAGAACCGCTTGAACGCTGTCATGAGATTCTGTCCAGTTTTCATCCACATTGGGGCGACCCTCGCATACTTCGATATGATATCGATGCAGGTCAAGATACTATCGATGTGTTTGTCGAAGGCTCTTATATACACCACACCCGCTTGCCATTGTACATCTATACCGCCAACATACGGGGAACCAGTTCCGTAGAAAATGGCGGCAGGCTGCTCGATGTAAGATATAGATGTCGCACGATGTTATTGACCCACGTATTTATGGAGTACCCATCACAATAAATACCCAGAATGCAAGTTCATTGACCCAAACAGCGTCACACTCGAAGAGTTTTACTCGATAATTTTACTGAAGAAAACCAGTGGAGAAAAATCTGTTCATATTTTAATTTTTATACCCCTTACCTTACCGGAAAGACACGGTGGCCTTTGGCCCTGGAAGTCACGTCGTCTGCCGGATTCGATCTCATCCCCAGAAGTGACGGGAAAATGACCTTTGACCCGGAAGTGACTTCGACCGGAAATGCGTCATCCCTGATGTCACTGGATGTGACGCCATCAACCTCACGCAAAACAACCTCAATGATTGTGAATCAATGTTTTCCTACTACAGTCTCGGATACAATGGTGGGTGCACTGGTGAAAAATTCGGAACTTGGACAGAACAGTGCAGTTCAGGTCAATCCGATTTCGATGGTTCGTGAATCTTACCTGTGATCTTTTAGCTTTGATCGACAATCCACCTGTATTGAAATTCCAATATTGGACGATTTCAGAGATATATATATATATATATATATATATATATATATATATATATATATATATAGAGAGAGAGAGAGAGAGAGATAGAGAGAGAATTAAGGTTTAACGTCGCGTTCAGCAATATTTCAGCTATATAGCGATGGACCATTTCAGACGAACAACCATTAACCCTACCTGGCCTGGGGGGGAGGGGGAAAAGCCCCCCCCCCCCCCTACCAAACTTTCTGCCCGATCTCCGGAACGACAAAAAAATGGAAAGCCAAAATTCCGTGACGTTTTAGTTTACCATATTGGGGTCATGCTGAGCCTATTTACATGATCCCCCGAGCAGAGGATCATGGGAAAATTCAAGATGGCGGCCACGTGGGTCCCAGAAAAGTGATGTTTTTGTTATACTTCTTCGAAATTTCGGGATTTCCGAGATTAAAAACGGGCAAAAACTATTTCATTTCACATCACATTGATATTTACCAATTTATCACGCAGAAAAATTGCATAAATAAAAACTTCGGAAAATCTGACTGAAAAATCGACAAAAAATGCTGTCTTAATCGGAAGTATACAAGGCAACAAAATCCTGCTGGGCAACCCTTTACTGCGATGGGACTTGCGTCACATGCTCGAAGTCATCAATGTCTACCAAGTGATGGAGTTTACACCCGATGCCTGATTCAAGGACTTTGCTGAAGCCGTGAACACCACCCATCGTCAAGGATATTCCGACACCAGTAAAGCTATCATCGGGGAAGTGACGAAGTTACTTGATCACAGTGACTATGGTAAAGCCGTGACTAACCAGGACCACCACGTCCACATTAGGAAGTGCACCACATAACAAGCCCACAAGCGCCTGAATACACCTCTATACTGTCCACCCTTTCACCCCAGATGGTGTGCCAGCTGGCCTCAACCCGCATGCTGGAATATCTATACGACGTCCTATGTATATTTTCTGAACCCACTAGTATATGGTTGATGGTTTGCCGGAGAAAATGTAATTAGCTAACTATCAGAATGCATCACTACGCAGCGTTTTGCATTTGAAACTTTTCTGTAAGGGACGTCTTCATAAGTCTTCCGATGTTCTTAGAAGTGAAGACTGGGACCGTTTTACATCTTCTTTTGTAAAAATGGGCATGTCCATGCAGTCCAAACTCGAGAGTCGGGATTGAGTTCTGGATCTATCAACTTTTCACGTGACACCAGAAGTCTGAAAGCTTTTACAAATCGAAAATGTACTGTCAAAATGTACCAGAAAACATTATTTTGTATCTAGATTAAAAAGGAACTCCAGAGGCAGACCGTCCGGATCCGTTGGGGAATGCGGGAATTGAATTGCGCTCGAGGTATTTTTATATATAGCACTCTTCCGGCGATGTCGAACTATTCCGTCAAAATGCACCAGAACAACAAGAAAATTCTCAATAGGGACAATATAGCAAGGAAGCATAAATTTCACTTCAAAAACATTGATGTCTTTCAGCTTAAAAACGTAAGTCGCAAATATGCGGTCAAAATGCGCCAGAATGTGGCATTTCGCGTCCAGATTTTCAAAACAATTATGGTTGCCGCCTCCACATTAAACAACCAAGCTTACCAGCGACAACCTGGTCTTAGGCGGCCCCTGGAACCGCGACTAAAGTGCTGGGATACTGTCAAAATCTTCAAAAGGGTTCCTTCCCAGACCCATGAATCTTCGATTGAACAACATTGCCAATAAAATTACACTGTAATGTTTTACTGTAAAAGTCCAGTAAGTTACTGCTTTCTTTCACGGTAACTTACTGCAAGACATAATTACAGTACAATGCTGTAATACAAGCAGTAGTTTACTGTATTTCAGTGTATACAGTAAGTTCTCTATTTCGTAGCCCGACATTATCCCCCAAGGCCACATATAGTTGAGTCACCTGGCCTGGGGAGAGGCGGATCCCCTCCGGTGTTCGCCACCCCCTCCCCCTTCCCCAGTTAATTCTTATCGTGCGCCTAGAAACGGAACAGAAAGTTTCTGACTTCATAGCTCATCTTATTTCAGTAACGTTAACGTTTTAGCCCTCGGCATTTCAATTTATCTGAGCAATACTAATTATTCTCTATTATATTCATAAGTTTTTGAGACAAAAAAAAACAAAACAAAACAAAAAAACAACAAAATTAGTAAATCGGTCGAGTCCGAAAATAGGCGGAAATATGGCTTCCGGGACGGAAAAGCCTTTGGCGGCCATTATTTTAAAGTAAACTGTACAAGGGTTAATAATGCAACGATAATAACTTGCACAATTTAATATGATTGGGTGAACATATATCCAAAATCAACATATCATATATATTAATTTAATAAATCAGTGCCAGTTTGGCTCAAATGGGCTTAACTGTTATCGGAGTTTAACCCTATCTGGCCTGGGCTTTTTGGGACGTATCCTGGCGTGGGGGGGGGGAGCGGAAATGGTCCCCTTGAGCTAAGGGTCTGAAACTTTCTACATCACATACCCTTGGGTCAAGTTCTACCAGAAAATGTAAAAAAAATCCAATATGGCCGCTTCGATGACGTCACAGTGACGTCTTTTTCCAAAACGGCATTTTTTGGTCGATTTTTCGGTGAGATTTTTTCAATTTTTTTATTTATGCAATTTCTCCGCAAAAACTGCATTATAAATGTGATGTAAAATAAAATAGTTTTTGTCCATTTTTCATCGGGGAAAAGCAGAAATTTTGAAGAAATAGGACGAAAAAATAACTTTTCTGGTACCCCACGTGGTCGCCATATCCATGATTCTCTGCTCGGGGATTCATGCAAATAGGTTCAAAATAACCCCGGTATGATAAACGATAAATCACCGAGTTTCAGTTCTCCATTTTTTGTCGTTCTGGAGATAGCGCAGAAAGTTGGGTGGGGGAGGGGGCATTTTGGCTGCCAGTAACTTACTGTAAACTTTACAATAACTTTTCTAAAGTGTATGCTATAAAACAGAGTATGTTGTGAGAAACTTTCCAAATTGAATCGCATCGTTTGGAAGCTATTATAGAACGGAGTGCGTGAAACTGAAGTGTTGGGTTTCGAAATTTTCGGGAGATGGGGGGGGGGCAGTGAATGCTTCGTTGCTATGAGGGTATACACGTTAGAAAACATAAGTGTGTATGCGAGGACAGAAACGAAACGGTATGTAGTACGCATGGGGGATGACCCTCTCGTGTGGGCCACAATCATCTACATCATATCAATGTGTTTGCTCAGTAACTAACACTGTTCTTTGATTGATTAAACTGTACACTAGTTTATTACGACGATTAATCGTACATGGCTGTGAGATTCTCGTCTCCCAATAGACAATCATAAATGTCAAGCTGATCAGAAATGATGCAAAAGTTGCCATAGCGTTATGTCAATATCATCGAGGACATCTCTCATGGGTGGATACATAGGCTAACCTAAACGGATATAGAGAATATTGGCGTGACTGGCTGAGGAATTTGACAAGAAAAAAACTAATACGCATGGTTTGAATTTCAACACATTGTGAACAATTAGATCTCTTCTCCATGTGGACATACTTGACCGAGCAGCTCTACCATGGGTCACATGATACAGCTATATGCCACTTCAAATGTGGAGAGCTCCACTGGTCGTCATCTCCAAAATTTCAGTGTTTTAGTCGAAACTTTAACTTTTTTTTCCCACGTATATATACCTTTTTATACAATATATACCATCCGCCGCCATTTGTAGAAAGACGATGGTGTGTATTGTGTGGGTGTGCATTGTACTTGTGTGTGTGAGAGAGCGGGGTGGGGGGGGGGGGGGTTACCAGGGATAAATCCAGATATTGTAGAATTTTCTATGTAGAAGAGTTCGCGCATTGCGCGGTGCAAACGACGACTGCCGAAAAGTGGCGAATCATGTCTCGATTTAGACACTATTTGATAACAAAATGGTGGACGCCACCTCTCCTTCGTCATGAAAAGACGGGGAAGTGATCAATCTATTTCTGACCTTTGCATAGTCTTCCATCATTATTAGGCTTACTCTTCTATTCCAATGTCCTTGGAACATTGTATATAATTTTGTTCCATCCTGCTAAAACAGTTTTCCGTAACGATTGATGAGGTGTTAAATTCATACACTATATCAAAACGTTTAAAGTCAGGAAAATCAAAATCTGTTGTTCCTCGTACTTAAAGTGTCACTTCACAATGATGTATTTTGTCATGTCGAAAAAAAATATGGATATAGTGGAGAATCGTTATTTGAGGCGAATAAAGGAGGTGTTCGCTTTAGATGGATATTTTTCCCTTCAGCGACGCTCTCTGCTGCTCTATTGTCTCGCTCTGAGCAGGCCGGTATATTGTGACGTAATGCTCAGGTATTCCCCAATTCTTCATCAGTCCGACGAGGCCAGTCTAATGGGAAGTTTTGGTTCATATTCTCATACAGTTACCATATATATTTTCATGAACGATTCAACTATTTACGAGCAATAGTCAGTTATATTAATATATATACACCTACTCAAAAACTGACAACTCTCTGTCAAAAGTTCTGCGAACAATAAATACGGAAGTAACTGCAAAAAAAACAAATTGGCACAAGCATGATCACTTGGGAAAGCATGCGTCACCACTTGTTGAGGATCATTTCCTCAATAAAAAGAGAATATGTTTAAGTTGCAAAACGGGACACCTACATCAATGGAAAAATGGGAAATGTCAATAGCCATATTGTAGTGACGAAACATTGAAGAACAGCTGTAACTGCTGTGAATCAGGAATTTTCCATTTTTGGCCAAGCAGACCTTCATATTGGAAATCTTTTACATTATAACTTTTCCGTTCATAGTTACAATTTTTATCTTCCCGCTGCCCTGAGACGAAATACTCTTGTGTGGAAGTTAAATATATGTTTAACAATTATTTTTTGCTCTATTGGATCATCACAATATTCAACTATTGATCAACTGCATGATGTGGCTGTGTGTGCGTGCAACTCTATAGTCACGCATTATATTAACATAAGCGATTAATTGCGATAGCGGTTCGTTGTCTTCATTTCACGTCACTATTGCACTTTAAAATCCAAAATCAAGATGGAAAAAAAACATAAAAATGAAAACAAAAAAATGTATGACTTCGAGTTTCGAACCCAAAAGTTGACGTTTCTTTGATTTTTAGTCCAACACTCTAACCATTCGACCACGAAGCAGTTACAATTTTTGTTTGCAGTAATCATGTTCGGAATGGCGGTGAACTTCACCCCTACAGAGCATTCCAATCGTTTTCATATATTTCTATATTAAGAAAATATGACACCTTTAACCAAAACGATTTTTCAGTATCATTTAGGATCAAACCCACCGAATATGGATATCTAAGATTCGTTTCGGTTAAAGGTGTCATATTTTGCATATGAAGGGAATTCCCTCTAGGAATAATATCAAAAATTGCAAAAACAAACAAATGCCTATTTTCTAAAACTCGTAATATTTTTTTGATAAATGTCTTGTCGTTGAAAAGTCAGAATACAAAAATTCAGTATTTTCTCTCTCAAGCTAATAACTTTTGAAGTAAACACGAGGAAATTATATTTTCGGTTTGTAAACGCAACACACTAAGGAAGAAAATACAGTCAAACCGAACACCTCCTTTGTCTGGTGTGATGTTTTTGCACGACAAACGAGAACACAACGTCGCGATGGCCCTGCTGGGGGGCAGTTTTGCATTTTATCTTGCTCATTTGCAATCATGAGACAGCAAATAGATTTAAAACGGCTCCAGTATGATAAGGTTTCAATTCAGTTGAGGCTGAGCAAAAGGCAAAATGTATCCGAGACTCGAACCAGTTTGCAACGAGATCGAGGCCGTACACTCTAAAAACATCGAGTGGTATTTGTTCTAAATCTGTATGGATCTGATAGATAGATGTATAGATACTTTAGATAAGGTCGGTTCACAGAACAAGACAGTATTATCCCACGATGGATATTATCGCCAACACATGCAAAATTCAGTGATTAACACTTACAAAAAACATGTGAAATATATAGAGAAATAAGCATATCGCATAAATTATTT